>OVAP01000047.1:0-64783 GCA_900406295.1 Aurinia saxatilis | reverse complement strand
TTGGAGATTGCTAAAAGTTCGTATATTTTTTTAGCAGACCAAAATAAGTTGACGTATTTTTCAGGTTTTTTTCCTATTGTATTGGGGTTGGAAAATATAAACAACAAACAAATTGTTATGTGATATTGTTGACGGGCCCAGTAGAGTAAAATGCGAGCGTTCTTAATGGGCTTATATACAAAATGGGCACCTTATGAAGCCAATCATCAAAAAGGGGTATGTGTGCTGTGTGAGAGTAATAAGATGTGTTCATTCTTTAATCTTTAGCATAACAAAACAAACGGGTTTAGTATCATTAAATGTCACGCTAAATAATATGCAAACCTTCATCAAGCAAGGTGATCCAAAACCAAACACCATGTCAAAAACAACAACAGAGCCTTATTAAAAAAAAAAAAATGATATGGAAACCCAAATGACAAATGATTTCATATCAAATTTGAAAATGATTTCAAAAGGACTCATTTTATTAAGCTGGATTGTGTTATATGCTACAAATAGAGTCATATGTTGTGGACTTGTGTTACATAGAGAGAATTGTTGACTTAGATGTTATGTAGGTAAAAACTGAACAATATGTTGTGTAAGAAATGTTGTCATGAAATGTTGAACTATTTTTAAAAAAGAAAAAGAAATGTTGAATGCTCTTTTAAATGTTGTATTATTTAAAAAAAAAAAAGAAGAAATGTTGTCATGAAATCGTGTGTAGAACTATTTATTGTGGTTGTATCTGCAAGTAAATGATAAAAGAGCATTCAACATCAACACATTCCCTTAATATAAATTTACATGTTTTTCAGAAAGGATAGTTAATTAGAACTAATAAAGAGATTATATGAGAGAAGGAAAGGACAAAAAAAAAAGATTGGTGAATGTACTTTGTTAAGAGAGCATTCAACATCAACACATACTAAAAAAATAAAGTATAAATTTGAAAAATTTTAAATATGAAAAAGAAATGGAATATGTTTTATTCATCTTTTGAAAATATAGAAGTAGCAAGGGAGTATAGAAATGGAATCCAAGGTCGAGATCGTATAATGAGGTGCCTAGAGATGATTGTATTATAAACTTGCATGGAAGAATGTGCGTAGACCATCCATGAGTGATGAGACCATTACCTTTATTACTTTATTTGTTTATTATAACTACTTTAGTTTGCTTAACAACCATAATAATTACCATATGATATGCGTACAAACATCAACTTTATTGTTATTTAGTATTTAAAAACTATGATATACACTAATAGAAGTAAAGCTACGATCACATGCACGTTTATGCATGTGAAGATGAGGAAAAAGTAGTAGAGTGAGCAGATGGATAAATCCTTAAAAGCACTGAATAGTTCAAATTATTTAACTCAAGGTTGTTGTTATTTTATCGTGGCTGAATATTCATTAATTAAGCATGCATTATTCTCATTTCAGATCCATATATTTATGAATATATTGCATATATACTCAAGATGACAATGGGTTTAGTAATCCGATGATGGCATAGACGATACACTATAGAAAAAAAAAATCTATAGATTATTTTATCAACAACAATAACAAAAAATCTATAGATTATTTTATGTTTCAACATCCATTTTTTTCTTAAAATATACTCATAGTTTTAAAACAGATTGAGACCGTTTTTTATACAAATGACTCACCAGACTTACATCGCATAGCCTTAAGATACATGTTTCGAACTCGAAATTTTAACCACAATCTATAGTATACCAATATGTGCTAGTGTCGTTTATTCACATTTCAACATCCATTTTTGTGTTTTTACTAGTTCTCATATAGCCTTAGAAACAGATTGAGGTAGTAAAAAAAACACACACATCGGGACAAATTATTTTTAAGATATGGATAAAGTATATATATGTTTGAATGTGACCAGAACTTGTAGCATATTGATTTGTGCTAATATTGCCAATTCATTATTATATCACTGTATGGATACGAGTTTAGTCTAGTGCATATCGTTGAGAATGTTTTATTTGAAATGAGTTTTTTTACTACAGCAAATGATATTTTCAGCCTAATTAAATAGATTAGAAAAA
This sequence comes from Aurinia saxatilis, assembly GCA_900406295.1. NCBI lineage: Eukaryota > Viridiplantae > Streptophyta > Magnoliopsida > Brassicales > Brassicaceae > Aurinia > Aurinia saxatilis. The sequence goes on along the minus strand of OVAP01000047.1, from coordinate 62,724 downwards.
AGAAACAAACAGAGGGATGTAATTAGAGGGAAAATGTGTGTGGGGGCGTAGGAAAAAGGAGGAGGAATAAGAGAAGCTTCCTCGAGAAGTGCACACATGGAAGTGCGTTTATATATATATATATATATATATATATGCTTCTTCTCCTTCTTCTTCTTGAATTCTCTTTTTGCCTTTTGTTTTTCTCAGCTTTTAGATAGAGATTGAGAGTGAGACTGAGAGAGCTTTCTCTTTTACTTGCCAACTTGCAGTCATGACCATATCTTTATATCTTCTCTCTCTCTCCCTAACCAACAAAGTTTTGTTTTGGGTATCAATTAAGACCATAATCAAGAAATTAAGTTGTGCATTGCTACTTTTTATAATAAATTAACTATAAATGGATGCACTGAGTAAACAAACATCAAGTGTTAACAAGTGGTACGTTGTTGGTTTAGTACTACTTGAGGATACTTAAAAATCATTAATTTAATTTGATTTAGGAATAGAGCTTTATGTTTTGCATATGTTAATATCAACTGTTGGCTCCCAAAAAAAAAAAAAAAAACAAAAACTGTTGGCTCCAAAAACCGAATAGAGCTATATATACTGGTTAAGGCATATTCTATGTAATATACATGTATATACTGGTTAAAGATACACATATCTCGATCTGTGCAAGTATGCTATAGTACACTTACATTTTTGTATGGCTCTAATTGGAAAGACTTTCAAAACATGAGAATCATACAAAACTATGTGATATAAATTAAAAATTTATTTAAAACACATAAATTGTTGGAGGGAAAATGCTACAGATTTTTTTAAAGGAAACTATTTTATAAAAAAATTAATATGTGATATATAATATTTTGTCTTGATAAAGAGGTTTTCGATTAAAGAGATGTAAGAGACCATTTTAATCAAATGAACTCAATGTAGAATGCTTTATTAGTATAAGATAATAATTAAGCTTCTCTTAACTTAATTAAGATTGAATGTACTAATTTCTCTTTTGTATAAATATATATAGTGAGTACTAATTAGTGGTCATATGAAGCTAAAAAAGAAAGAAAAGAATAAAGAACAAAGACATACACGGAAGGAAAGATAGATACTCAGTGTCGGTTAATTTTTACCTTATGACAACTTCTTTTATTTTCTTTTCAAAAGGATCTTGTAGCTATCAATATCTCTCTTACATACATACATATGCATATACAACAAAAAATCAAGTGACTATATATACATTTGAATCAAAGTTTACAGCTTTTTTTGCTGTTTTGCATGTGGTTTTCCCAAAACCCTAAAAACCCTTTTACTTTGATGGGGATCATCATCATTATAACTTGCACTATTCTTCCTTTTTCTTATATTCACTCATGATTTTTTTTACCATAGACTTTGATTTTTGAAATTTTAGTTTCCCAATGCAGATTTCCCATTTTAGTGTAATCATATATAAGAGCATCAAGTACAAACTAACTTGAGATAGAAATAACTAACTCATGGGGAAAAGCAAAGGGCCCTTCAAAAAAGCTTTAAAATATCGTACATGCCTTGAAATATGAGCAATCTCTATTCTCTATAGCTACCCCATAAATGTTACATTATCTTGTCCTATACAATGTTACGATCATGCATGGAATATATACGGGTTAAGGCATATTCTATGTAATGTACATGTATATACTGGTTAAAGATACACATATCTCGATCTGTGTAAATATGCTATAGTACACTTACATTTCTGTATGGCTCTAATTGGAAAGACTTTCAAAACATGAGAATCATACAAAATTATGTGATATAAATTAAAAATTTATTTAAAACACATAATTTGTTGGAGGGAAAATGCTACAGATTTTTTTAAAGGAAAAAATTTTTGTTGTTGTTGTTGCTATCAAACATAGAAGATCATGATAGTTAGAAATAAAACACAACTTTTAAAACTACGTGGATGATAAAATATACAAGCACACAGTCCTATAACAATGTAAAAAAGATCGAGTATCAAACATTTGAGTGGAAATAAAAATGAATAACTACAAAATAGATCCTAAAATATTATAACAACCACAATGATATATAGTTTCATTACAAATAAAAAACACGAGCCAAAACTAATCCGATAAACATACAACCGTTTTGTTTTTTTTTTGGTCTGGTCTCATCTCTAAAAACCCTAAGTTAAACTCATCATAGTGAACAAACTATATAATCTCGTTCTTACTTTCTCATCATGCATCACATAATCATCATAGGATCATCAACCAAATGGTGAGTTTCGTCCTTGTATTAATCCACCATTAGGATTCATCATAGGACTCAATGGTGATCTTCGAGGAGAAGGCCTTTCAAGTAATTTCCCAACATTGTTCCCTTCATCACCTGATAAACCTGACTTCCTCTCGTAAATTTCAGACAAAGAATCCAAATCGGTCGAGACATGTGTAGCCATTTGTATCTGAATCCTATGCTCATCATCGATTGGTTGGTTTGTACCAAGATCTTGATCTTGATCAGCCCACATCATAAGTCCTTTCCTTACATCATTACCAAAGTTATTACTAGGGTTTGGTCGCTTTTTCCCCAAGTAAATGTTTGTGTCCGCAGCATTGTTGTTGGAAGTGAAGTGGTTCTCTATGTTCTGATGATGGAAGTTGTGATGGTCTAGGACTTGATCGGTTGTGTTACCGTAGATGTTTAGGTCTTGAAATGGAGGGAAACTAAGGGGATGAGGAGGTGGACCCACCGCGGCGGAGAGACTTGAACTTCCTAAATTGCCCTTGTAGCCTCCTCCTCCTCCGACGGCGGCTGCTGCTGTGGCAGCTGCCATGTTCTCGCCGGCTAGGGTTTGGCAAGCTCGTTCCAATATGGATTGCATGTACTTTCCTTGTGCTTCAATCCTTAGTTGCAAATGTCTCTGCACCTAAAACAATATTAAAATGCAATATATATTAAGTTTCACAAAAAATTGTGGATATAACAATATTTTTTTTTTAAGAATTGGTATCATAGTATCAATAGATTAGTTAATTACCTCTAGCTGTTCATGCAACCTTCTCTGTACTTCCATTTGCATCCTGATCAAATCATCAACCATATGTGTGAGTTATTGCAAATATATCTTCACATATAGAAAATTAAAGAAGAGAAAATTATGAGATTATTACTCATTCATGTTGCGACTCATCATGCCAGAAGAAGAAGCTACGTTGCGCTGAATATCCATAGTAGAAGCTACATGGTAAAATAAAATTATTTAGAAATAGAAAAACAGACCAATATATATATACACACACACAAAAAAATGATATGTAAATCTTATGAAAGATAATAATAATATATAAATTGAAAACCCCATTTTCAAAAANAATAAAAATATAAAAATTAAAAACCCCATTTTAAAAAAAAAAAAAAAAAAAAAAATTTAAAACCCTAGATTGATAGAGAAATGAAGAGTGGTCACCTCTTGAACCTTCCTTTGTGGAGTGATCCCCGTACTCCTTATGCGGTTGCTTTCCAAGTCTAAATTTCTGAACCCACAAGATCCAAATCAATTATTAATAATAATATAAAAAACCATATAGTTGTGTGAATTCAAAAGAACAAAAAAGATAAAGAGAGGAAAGAAAATCAAAAGCAAGAAAAGAAAGAAAGAAAAAAAACCCTAAACTTATAGTAAATTGTGTACATACCTGAAGATGACTCTTTAGGTGGTAAAGAGTAAGTCCCTTCACACCCATAACTCTCATAATCGTCTTCGGTGTCGCTTCTACAAAAACAAACGATCCAAAATCTTAGTTTTTGTTATATTATAATCGATAAAAAAGACAAGAACTTGTAGGCTAGTAATACATACTGTCTGGACCACCGAGCTGAGCAACTGCATCGACAAAACGTTCGTGAAGTTCGACGGTCCAACGTAAACGAGGTTTAGGATCGGTGGTAAGGACAAGACCAGAATCACCTTGAACACACATGGCTCTGTTTTCATAAGAACCATTCATACTTGAAGGTTTCTTAGCATGGAACATTCTCTCTATCTCTCTTTTCTTTCTCTCACTAAAAGATGGGATTCAAGAGAGAAAACGAATGTGATGCAAAAAATGTGAGAGAATACGATGCGTTTTTGAAGAGATCAGAATGACGGCTTTTTAGTCTTTTGTGTGAAATAAAAATAAATTTAAAATGTGATTTTTTATAAAAATTAATTATTGTTGTTAGTAAGTAAGAGAATTAAAGTTTTTTTAGACTAGTAGTAGTACAGAAGTTCCTTTGTGAAAAAGATACTGTCGTTATCTTTTTCATATTGTTTTTTTATTCTCTCAGCTTGGATACCTTTAACTAAATTGTTTTGTAATATTAAATTTGTATGTAAGGACAAGATACGTATACATGAAGTAATTCATGTCTGTCTTAAATCATTTTAAAATATACTCAATTAAAATTATAAAAAATGAAGAACCTGGCCAGTTCATGTTTTGATTTTATATTTTTTGTAATCATATTTTTTATTTCTTTATTGAAAATGGTTATTTCTAACACGGGAGCTTTTATACGAATTAACTAAATACACATATATGTATTCTTACAAAAATATGAGAGGCTTTTTTCACTTTCTATATATTATAAATGTTAAAATGTTTTACATGTTTTTGTTTTGTTTTTTCTTTCCTATATAAATATGTTAAAATGGTAAAGATTTTAGACAACATTTAGAAATTTCTGGTTGTAATGACTTTTAACATATTTTAGTTCCGAGTATGAAGAAAATGTATAAGTTTATGTTATATGACTACGTTTTAAACCGGGTTTATAGTATATGGAGGCATATATATAGTAGTTTAAGATTTGTAATATTTGTTTTAATTCGACAAGGCATGATGTAAATACGAGAATATAAACTTGAATAGATAAAGGTTCTATAATATTCTATTTAATTAAGACCACACGAGGATAGTCGTATATTAGACAGTAGACTTATTATAGTATATGTCTAGATCCTTATAACATACAATGATACAAATACGTATATAAACAAACAAAACAAAAATATTCCACAAGGGGTTTTATGATTTTATGGTAGGGTAAACCTTTTTGGCTAATTATGAGCTGAATATACAGTTCTTATAGCAATGATGAGTTTCGTTATAAATTAGTTGGTCATAATACAAAATTATTAATGTAGTGGCTCCTGCAATCCAAAACTGTTAGGTGGAATTTCTTTTCTAAACAAACTTAAACGCTTTTTACTATTATATTACTTGAAATTATGGGGTTTTAAACTAATAAGGCACAACAGATTTCAAAGGAGAATACTTGAAATCAAATAAAATCTTATTATAGTTCACACCTTTTATAAAATGATAAAAAAATTCATAATATATATATAGCTCAGCTAATATTTCGATTTTATTGAATGCATTGAATATGTATACATAAATGTAAAATGGTCAACCTAATATGTATGAGTGGGAGGTCCCATAGCATATATTACATAGAACAAGAATAATTAGTCAATGAATATGGCTGAGAATTGATATGCACACACACACACACTTACAAAAAGAGAATATTATCTAAGAATAAAATTTCCATATTGTAAACTCTTTATAAAAAATTTGCATTACATCAGAAAATTTAATAATATTACATGAATGAAAAACAGGAAAATGTTCAATGTAGCCCAATATTCAGTGAAGGAATATGTGGAATTAAAGCAAAAATATAAAAATAGACATGAGAATATGGAACCTAAACTTTAAGTTGTACATATACATGGTTTAGTGATATGTGGAGAATTATGCATCAATGTGTAAAGATATGTTACTGTTGGGGACCTCTTCTTCTACTTATTAAAGCTCTTTTTTTATTCTTTATTTTATGTTTTACCATCTGTTTTTTGTTTTTCTTCTTTTTTCTCCATTTTTAAATTTTATTTTTTTGGTTAAAGCTTGTTGGGGCTATAAACCCTTTTTGGCTTTTGTAGGACTGACGATTGTGCAGCTATACATGGTAATACATTTGTTCAGATATAAATTACGTTATTTCAATTACAAAAATTGTTTTTCCTTGCCAGAATTTGGCTATATATTATTACTCTTATGAAATCTTTCCTTTTTTTGGGTTTAAAGGCTATTATACGAATTGATCTTACAATCAACTAATCACCGCACACAATTCTGGCTAGGTTAATAAAATAAATAAATGGTGATTAACTTTTCAAAAATTAAAATAATAAAAATCAAAGTTCAAATTGCATGAGAATTGGAATCAATTCTTCTCCTCTTTGGTGAATAAAGATAGATTCTTATTGCGCCAACAATTATATAAAAAAAAATGAAATAATAGAACTCCCGCGATAGATGCCAACCGTATAAACTAGGCTTAGCCACATTTACATATTTACATGCATATTATTAGACTTTTTTGTTAAACCCTTTTTAGTGTTTAGATACTCACATATTGATGTATATTAGCATTTGCAAATTATACAGCCTTAAGACTATCTTAACTATCTTGATTAAGGATTTTAATAATGATTTTAAGCGTTTTTTTGTTTTGTTTTTTGCTTTAACTGAAAACAAAGCAAAGTTTTTGTTTTTAATGTTAACCAAGTAAAGCCAATGTTTAACTTTTAGCTAATTGTTGTTGAAGCAAACTAAGAGGAGTTTAGAAAAAGAGAGAAATTAGTGACAATGATAAAGTAAGTCGGTTTATATTAAAAGAAAAAAAAATAGAGGCCACGGTTGCTTGAACTTCAAGCATCTTTTTTATGTGGTGCTTTGGAATTTCTTCTTCCAAAATGAATATATTCCTTCCAACCTTCTTATCTTTTCCCCAATTTAAAAATGAAAAACAAATAAATTAAATTAAAAAATTTAAAAAATCTCAAGTTTGGCATAGAACCATGTAATCTATCGCTATTCTGAAAACATAACTAATTTTAATTATTTTTTTATCTCAACTTTGACAAATGTGAGAGAATGTTTCAAACACTTGTAATGGATTGAACAACTCGTGCAATTGAGAGATACGTATCCAAGTATTTTTTATATAATAAGATACTGTTTGGAAAAAAAAAAACATCGATTGAGTTATAACATTGCTAATAATTGTAAGCAAAGAACAGTACACCGTTTTTAAAGCATATCCAAAGCAAAATTGTCAGAATATAACACAAAATAATGGATTAGTCTTCGATACAACAATTATGCACTGCGGAGTTTATTTTCAACAGGGTTAAAGATGACAGACTAGAATGGTCTTTGGCAAATACCCATGGCCAGACAAATGAATCGACAGTTGAGTTACTAACGTGGCAGAAGCCAGTAGAACCGTTTGTTAAATGTAATGTGGCAAGTTCTTGGGTACACGCCAATCGTTTGAGTGGAACGGGCTGGATTTTAAGGGACCACAATGGGATTCCCAGGTTCCATGGCCGCAATGCCTTTGCTAATATGACCACAAAGCTAAAGGCCGAGATTGAAGGACTTACATGGGCAGCTTTATCTCTGGCAACCTTGAACTTTCAAAACGTCATTTTCGAAGTGTCGGACTCACAACTTTTGGACACATTACATCATCCATCTCATTTCCCATCAGTTCGAGCAATGCTTGATAGGGTTTTCAATTTTCTGCAATTGATACAAGGTTGTTCGTTTATTAGCACTACTACAGTCAAACAGAGTGGCGATTTGTATCGCTAATAGTGTGACGAAGGAATATAGATATCAGTCATACATCTCTCGTCATGGTCCTTCTTGGTTGAGTGATCAGTTACATCAGGATAGTTTATTGTAGTCCTCTTTGGTTTTATGATGTTACCCGTCTATTGGTGCGTAACTGTTCGTTCTTTGTATAACTTTTGCCAAAAACTTTTTTTTGAATAAAATCAGTTAGAGATAAAAAAATAACACAAAATATTCACGTAAAACAAAAATAAATAAACGAAAACCCCAATTTATATTATCTAATAAACATTGATCGTAGACCAAGTTTTTATTTTTGAACAAGTAAACTCCAAATTCTAATTGAGTGTATTAAAGTAACAAAGAAAACCCAAAGACTTAAAGTTTTTATGGGAAGTATATGAGTGGAGGAGGAACCTAACAAACCAAATCACTGTCTGTTCATATCGCCCATGCATATGTATTTGATCTGCATCGAAGACAAGGGCCAAGAATCAGTAACGAAAACTATAATTCACAAAGCTTTATGCTTATTACAACTCCATGTGAGATTTCTAATATTATATACTCATTTCGATCGAATGAAGAGTTGGTTAATAAGAGAGAAATGAGTGTTATGAGTTATTACCTCGAGGTATTCGTCCATACCATACTTGGATCCTTCTCTACCAAGACCAGACTGCTTCACTCCACCGAAGGGAGCCACCTGAAGAAGACGAGAGCTAAAACATGTAAGCAAATGTATAGTAATAATTTGAAGGATGTGGGATTTTTATGATTCATGGTCTTGCCTCTGTAGATATGAGTCCTTCGTTAACTCCTACAAGTCCGTATTCAAGTGCTTCAGAGACACGCCATGATCGTTGGACGCTGTTTGTGAATATATAAGCCGCAAGTCCTGCACACACAATACACATCTCCTTTATGATGGTAGTCCAAAACTCGATACGTAGAAAAAGTTTACTACACTTGCGTGAAGACAAACCTGCAATTGTGTCATTAGCGATTCTGATAGCGTCCTCCTCGGTTTTGAACCTAATAAGGGGAGCTACGGGACCAAAAATCTCCTCCCTAAGGAAAGCAAATTAGTTCTTCAGATCACAAAACACTAGACGTTTCTAGATCATTATATAGAAAAACCAAAGGCTATAACAAGGAAGTGATGTGAATCCTTTCAGTACTTACTTAGACATAAGCATATCACTCTTAACATCACGGATAATAGTAGGCTCATAGAAAGTCATCCCTAGACTATGCCTTTTGCCACCGAGAATGATTTTTGCTCCCTTTAAGATAAAACATAAGATTTTCCTCTTTTTACTATGCATACCAGGAATATACAAGAATGAATTCTTGCTGAATGGCACACAAATATAATATATGAACTACCTCATTTAGAAATCAAGATAGCAAGGATGCATAAGGGAAAGTACAAACCTTGGAAACAGCATCTTGTACGAATGACTCCACCTGCAATTATTTAACATGATGAGCAAGACTATTATCATTACTACCATCAAACATTATTGATGCGTATGAATAATAAAAAAAAAAAAAACAGAAACTAGAGTCTTGTTAATGTACCTTTTCCACTGCTGCATCGTTTATAAGTGGACCCTGTCAGAATGTTGGAACGACAAATAAATTTACAGCAAAACAGCAGAGCACACATACATACTCAGTTGACCTTAAACCAACCGTTTGAGAATACTTGTTGACATTGCAGAAACAAGGTATGATATGCTTAATCATCTAGGTGTGGTAACAGATAGTCTATGATTATATTTTTTTTAATACCCTAATGATCAAGAGTATAATATCACAAATAAGAGGCATATGATCTAGTAAGAACATACCTGGGTTATCCCCTCCTTAAAGCCATTTCCTACTTCTAATTTTTGAACTGCTTCAGAAAAGGCCTCAGCAAATTTATCATAGATACCTGTTGACAAAATATAAAACATTAAGTTAATATTACATGTAAGATACAGAAGAGGCATGCCGAGTAACTCTTTCTTACCATCTTGCACAAGTACTCTGTTTGCACAAACACATGTCTGACCACTATTCCTAAATTTCGCAGCAAGCTGCAATCACAGATCAAATGGGTAATGTTTTAGGCTATTGACGATCCCACAGTGCACTAGTAAGAAAACTGGAGCTTGAAACTAAGAGCTCAGTTAAGCTTAGACGTAAGTAAACAAATACGCAGAAAGAATATACACATCTTGTATGGAAAAACGTAATTTCTCCAGATGGATCAACTTTTTTGCATATTTTGGATAAGGCAATGCCTTAATACTCATGACTATCACTTACCGTTCCTTTTACTGCAACATCCAGGTCTGCATCATCAAATACTATGGAGGGTGCGTTGCCACCAAGTTCTAGAGACACCTACACCAAGAAAGAAAAAAAGAAGAACTAACAGCGATATTAGATCCGGAGAATATTGTTCAAATAATAAAATACTGTTGCTTAACCATACCTTCTTGACAGTAGGTGCAGCAGCAGCCATCAACTTCTTCCCAACTGCCGTTGATCCCGTGAATGTGATTTTCCTCACCTAAGTAGCACGAGAAACATGAATCACTACTAATGTTAGAAATATGAATAACCAAACGTGCACAAGGTTGATTGGAGAAACCTGTGGACTAGCAAGCAAAGCATCCCCAATTTCAGAAGCATTTCCCATGACCATATTAAGTACGCCCTATTGAAAAGAACATGCAAATGAATCATGAAATGTTAAAGATACAACCTCGAAGCAGCTGCAAAGAAATGGTCTGCTCAGATTGTTCATAAACACTTAACAACATTGTTAAAAAATAGACTTCAAGCCACAACAGTTGTACATCAGATTAGTAGCCACATGGATGACAACACAAGCACTTCGAGAATGGCCGTTAAAATCAGATCACATTTTAAATTAGAAAGACTACGTGAGTACATGTTCAAACTTTACAACAATCAGATCATTTCCCTGAGACGAAGATATCAAACTTGATCAGTTGGTGGATTATATAGTTCAAGCCTAAAATCATAATTTACCGGAGGAACTCCAGCTTGAAGTGCAAGTTCAGCCGCAGCAAGTGCTGTTAGGGGCGTAAGTTCAGATGGTTTAACAACCACTGTGCATCCAGAAGCAAGAGCAGGACCAACCTACAATACCGTCAGTCATCAACATCAAACTTAATGAAAAATTCTGAATAATCTACTGGAGTAGTATATACTATACAGTAGTCAGGCTGTAAACAAAAAAGGTAAATCAAAATGGTAAAACAAGCAAAACCTTCCGAGTAATCATGGCCAAGGGAAAGTTCCAAGGGGTAATTGCACCCACAACACCAATAGGCTGCGTAGAAAATCAAGAGAGTCAAGCAATGCAGGTTATAGTAAACAACCACGGATATAAACACAGCCAGATGACAGCAAAAAAAGCTACACGAAGAATCTCCATATAAAAAGGAAATCTGCCAAGCAAGACTAAGGTTTCACACGTTCTCATATAGCATTGCTACAAGACTTGGGAAATTTTCAAGAAGAAGGTGATGGAAATGCTGAGCAAAGTTACAGGTTTCCAAGCCCAGATAGCCTGGTAATTATTTAATCATAAGATTTCCAATTACACACCTCCAAGTTCAGCTAAGTGTGCAATCATGTCACTCAGAAAACGAACCAGCATCTATAGAATTTAGAAACATGAAACAGGAAACTGGGCAAACCTGTTTTAGAACGAACAATCTGCGATCAGACATATTAGGAGGAATTATATCACCATATATACGTTTTGCCTCCTCCGCATAGTACTCAATAAAACTTGCCCCATATCCGACCTGTAAACTAAATTACAGAATCATATATTGCATTTAAGAAACGATTGCAACACTTGAGACAAGCCCAAAACAGTACATTCAATGTTCTCAAATACAAAACTGAATTATCTACCTCTCCTATGGCCTCTTTTAGTGGTTTTCCTTGCTCTAAAGTTATAAGCTGTCCAAGTTCTTCCTTGTGTGCAGTCAGAAGGTCAAACCTGAGTTTGGAGAGACGAACTGGATTAGGACTCTCAGTTCTAGCAAAGTGCAATAGCTCCAAACAAGATACCAAATTTCCCTTGTCTCTTCCCATAATACTAACCTAGTCATTAAAAAGGTAGTAGTCATTTGATTCCAAAAGCCTTGATACTATATTTAATTTCCATGGGCATTAGGCATACATCAAAAACATTCCTCCATTACAATCCTAGACTAAACTTATAATCCTAAAACATTCTCATGCACACACAAAAGTAATAGATTACACATTGCCACGGGATAAAAGTTTATACCATCTCCTCAAAATTTTACTCCTCTCTCCAGCAGTCAATTTGCTCCAAGCTGTATATAATCAAATGTAACAACATTACACATTGTTCATAGTCAGCGGAAGTGGCCATCAAACATTGAGCAGAGACAAAAAATAGTTTTAGCTATTAACACTAACAAAAGCTCAAGTAATTCAAAAGAGAGGCCAGCCTTGGATCACATACATGGAAATGCCTCATAAGAAGATGCAATAGCATCATTAGTCTCTCTTGTTCCCATACGTGCAACATCCGCTACAATCTCACCTGTTGCCGGATTATTAACCTGCCACAACAAAATATACGATTTCAACAATCCTCAAAGAACAAAGTTAATTCAAGATAAGGTAAGAGGCAGAGTGATGTATGACCTTGATTGTCGTCTTATCATAAGAATCAATCCATTTTCCTCCTATAAGACCTTGTGTTCGTAATAAACCTGAGTTCCTAAGCTTCTCTGAAACACTTCCTGCGTCCATACTCATCTGATAATCAAATTCAATCGAGTCACAAGTCATAAATCTCCTTCGATTCTTCTACAATACCTAATCCACAATTCTATAAGCAATCGGAAGAAACTAAATCGAATTTTCTTAGCGAGAGACTACATACGAATCTACGAGTGATATGTATATACGAAATGAATAGATTGAGAAGGTTTTTTACTCGTCGACACTGAGAAGAGACACGAAGCCTACGACAACCTCCGATTGCGATACGTGCTGCTGCTCCGATTACCATTTTCAGATTCTCGAAGTTCGATTTTGATTTGGGATCGAAGAAGACGACGAAGATTGAAGATTGAGAGATCAGAAATTGATAAGCAACAAAATCGAGTGAGTTTAATAATAATATCTTCTTCTTCGCTGTAACTGAAGAGTAAGACAAATAATTAAAAAGAAAATGGAATGTGAAAAATGACAGGTGGTTTCATCGTTTGACTGTAACGCGCGAGACTGCGAGAGGGTTGATGGTATAATTATATAGTTTTAAATCCACGTGGGACTTTGGTTTCCCTTTTATTTAACCTCAAACGCAATTTTTTTATGAAAAGTTTTTCTTTTGATATTGAAAAAAATTCATCAAATTTTATTCATTTTTGTGTGTGTTTAACTGTTTACGAAAGTATTATTTTATATATTATGAATTTAATTAAAGTATAGTTATCACTAAACAGTCTAGTAAAAGTACTGAGTAATATATTATGAGTTTATTTAAAATATAGAACTAAAATACAAACTAAAATATTTCCTCTCTTTTTTTTTTGATTGGTCTAAAATAATTCTCTATTATATATTAGTTATCATTTTAGTTTTTTCACACATATTAAAAAAATATAATAAAAAAATTATTATAGCAGATTAATTACATTTTTGATGTTAAATTTTGTATTTGAAGCTAAAATTTATTCTTTTTTTAATCATCTAAATTAGTATTATTGAAAATAAGCAATTGAAGAATACAAAGAACAATAATTAAAATCATAAAACCTTGAATATCACAAACCTAAATAAAACTAAAATTTACATTGAAAATGGAATATGACAACTAATTTAAAACAAAAAGTTATCTTTAAAACTGAAAAAAATATATAACATTTTTTGTATATGTTTAATTGTTAAAAAAACGGATAGAAAGAATGATAAAATGTATCAAAATAGCTAAAAAACAAGAAGAATTGTGTGAAAAAGAACAATGTATTATACCATATCAAATTTGATCAAGAGCAAATGTTATTCCATAGTAAATTAAATAATGTTTCATATATATATATATAGCCGCTTTATATAATAAGATATGTATTGGTACAAAAATGCCATATTTATCATAGTTTCCCTCGCATGATCACAGCATTTCCCCATGCCTTCTTTTTTCCTTTCTCGGAGTTTCCCAATCTTCCTCTCCAAATCCAATCTCTTAACCTAACCTAACATTCTACGTGTTCGACTCTGATCTATTTTTCTCCGTCGTAAAATTCACAATTTTTGAAGCTTCTCCTCTCTGATTTTGCTCCGGTTATGAGTTCCACCGCTGCATCTTCCACCGTCGGAGGCGGATCTTCCGAGCCTCCCGGTGCCAGGAAAGCCTCAAAACGACCAAAATGTGAAATCTCTTTATTACCCTTCATTTCTTCTGATTCGCTAGAAACTTTGTTTTGATCTAGAAATTCTGTTAGTAAATTGATGCATTTCTTGTTATTATTATTGTTTTTTTGGTCAAGAATCTGAATCCCAAAATTTACCATTTTTATGCATGTTTCGTATGTTTCCATGTGTACATAAGCATTTTCACTGAAACAAATCTTTGATTTGTGGTGTATAAACATATTCTTGTATATTCTATGTTTGATGCAGATCCTTGTTATATTCTATGCTTCCTGGATGAATATTTCATGTTAAAGTTTGATTCTTGTTAGATCTTTTGGTACTCTTTCTAGTTTCTACAATAAACCAAAGTTTTTTTGTTTGTTTTTGTTTTGCATTGATCAGATTCTAAGTTTACTCAGCAGGAGCTTGCAGCGTGTAAGCCAATTCTTACTCCAGGATGGGTAAATTTCCATTAACTGTTATGTCACATTACTGCGGAAATTTACGAGATTTGAAGAATGGTTTCTTAGTATACTGTTTTATGGTTGCAGGTGATCTTGACATTTTTTGTCACTGGTGTTATATTCGTTCCACTTGGAGTGATCTGCCTGGTTGCTTCCCAGGGAGTATGTGCATTAGACTTATGTTTTCCCTGTTTTCGATATTTGAGTTTGCGGTTTATATATATGTTTTATTCTTACATGAAGGTGGTCGAGATTGTTGATCGGTATGACACAGAGTGTGTTCCAGCATCTTCCAGGGACAATAAGGTTGCTTACATACAGGGTGCTGGAGATAAGAGATGTAACAGAACGATAACGGTATATTTCTTCTGAATTCTATGATTGTGTAAGTAGTATTATATGAAGAACCGTTGAAAAAACCTTTCTCTTTTCTTTCAGGTGACAAAAAATATGAATCAACCTGTCTATGTATACTACCAACTTGAAAATTTCTACCAAAACCATAGACGGTACTTGTCTTATTTATTTTGTACTAGTAATCGCTTTTGTATGCTACTTTCTTGGGAGTCTGTAGTTATTCTTTCTAGCTTGTCATGATAGTCTTGATACATAAGGAATTTTGGCAATTCTCATAGTCAGAGATATGCATTTATGGAGAAGACTTAATTCAGAAAATGTCCTTGTATTTCAATATTTGTTTGTATAAGTTACACCTCTCTGGTTGATTACATGTTTAGGTATGTGAAAAGTCGAAGCGATGCACAGCTAAGAAATCCAAAACACGAGCGTGATATAAAGACTTGTGCACCTGAGGATAATGTGGGTGGAGAACCAATTGTTCCATGTGGTCTAGTTGCTTGGAGTTTGTTCAACGATACTTATCGCCTTTCGAGAAATAGCCAACAACTTCCTGTGAATAAGAAAGGCATCTCATGGAGTAGTGACAGAGAAAAAAAGTTTGGGAAAAATGTCTTCCCTAAGAATTTTCAGTCTGGAGCACTTATAGGTGGTGCTACTCTTGATCCCAAGATACCGGTAAATTACAAGATCCTTATCAATTTGGATTCCTATTTTGAATTATGTGTTAAAACATTAAAACATTTTGTTAAATAGTTGAGTGAGCAAGAAGACCTCATAGTCTGGATGCGAACCGCGGCTTTACCAACATTTAGGAAGCTGTATGGAAAGATCGAAACAGACCTACACGCGGGTGATACCATAACTGTCTTCTTGCAAAACAACTACAACACTTACAGTTTCGACGGCAAGAAGAAGCTAGTTTTATCAACAACTAGCTGGCTCGGTGGAAGGAACGATTTCCTCGGGATTGCTTATCTGACTATAGGCAGCGTCTGCTTGTTCTTGGCTATTACATTCTCCATATTGTATCTAGTTAAGCCAAGGTAATTTCTTATCAGTAACATCTTCAACTTTCCTGAAACTGAATACATTTAAGATTGTGTAATAGTGAAATAATCTTGTTGTTCTTATGTGTTTCAGGCAACTTGGAGATCCTTCGTACCTTTCATGGAACAGAAGTCCTGGAGGTTGATGATGATTGATTATAGAGTTCTTCATGCAATCAAGCTCTGTTCTCTCCATCGTGAAACGGCGTAGTTTTGGCCGACCCAACAAAAAGAAATGAGTTAAAATTATACTTGTAGAAAATAATGTAAAAAATCTTTGAAATCACATATTAACCATAGAATTTGTGTTCGTTTCTATATGTGCTTTGTGGTTTTGTGGTGAGACTAGATTAAGAAATATTACAGAATGATCTTTTTCTTTTTTATTCTGTTTGAAACTATAAAATTAGTGTCTACTCTTCATATAATTTGTGTGAATTCTATTATTCTCTTTATTACCAAATACTTTATTTTGTGTGAAAAAGGCTTTTTTCTATTTTGTTTCTGGAGTGAAAATGTGATGTGTCAGATATCTACGGTCCACCTGTCAGTTAAAATGACACATATACACAATATTTCTTCTTATTAACTATCTTATTCTTAATTACCTCTCACAAAGATTACTTTCTGTATTAACGACTTGTATAACCTATAGTAATTATTATTATAATAAGCTTTAGATTCTCCGAATGTTTTGTTGTCGTCAAAAGGCTAGATCCTCGGAAGTAATATTACTCTCTCTTCATTTAATTTTTAATTTTTTTGAATTTGTCTCAGTCACTGACTCTTCGTTGTTGACGACGATGACGACATCGGAAAATCAGGTTGTTACGACGGCGTTCTGGCTGGTTCTTCTCTATGTCTACCAACCTCCGTTCTTCGTGTTCTCCGTCTCCGATCTCCGGTTAGGCTTACGCTTACTCTCAGTTTGATTTTCGGATTCGTGATTTCTCGGAGCTAATATGAGGATAAACTAGTATCATTTTCTGGAGTTTTGATGCTACTGTGCGAATCGTTGTTTAATTCGATCTTCGTTAGATTTAGATTGAATCTTTCGTAATTATCGTTTGTGATGGATTTGGAGTATTGCAGTCTCTTACGTTAGATTTTGAATATTCGAGGTGCATGTGAATCAATTGGTAGTGTTCTCTTGTTCTACAGCTACTTTGGAGAAGAGATTGGAATACTTTGTTGATTTGTTGATTTTTTTTGGTTGAATTGAAATTGAATCTCTTATCTGAGATTTTGTTTCATATTACAGTCTCTTACCTGAGAATTTGTTCATATTGTTTGTATCAGAGATTTTCAAAGTGATTGTGAATCAATTGGTAATGTTTTCTTGTTCTGTAGCTACTTTGGAGACGAGATTGGAAGCAGTAGAACATGCAAGAGCGAATAATGTGGTAAACTAAACAGCTGATTTTGTTGGTTTAGTATTCATAGTTTAATATTTGCTTGATTCTATAATATTGTCTTGAATAAGATGATAGTTTTGGTCTGGACTAATTGATGTTTTTTGAATTATCTAGAGCTTTGAGCAGACTAAGGAAAAGATTAGGAAGATGTTGGATAAAGTGGAGCTTTCTGTTTCGGCTTATGATACTAGTTGGGTAGCGATGGTGCCATCGCCGAGTTCCCAAAACGCTCCGCTTTTCCCACAGTGTGTGAACTGGTTATTGGAAAAACAGAATGAAGATGGATCTTGGGGACTTGATAATCACGACCATCAATCGGTGAATAAAGATTTGTTATCATCCACATTGGCATGTATCCTTGCATTGAAGAAGTGGGGAACGGGTGAAAGACAAATAAGCAAGGGTCAGTTTCTTGCCTCTCTTATGTTTGTTAGTAATTTGACATTTAGGAAATTTATGGAATGATGAGTGTTGAAAACAAAAATTCAGGTCTCCAGTTTATTGAGCTGAATTCTGCATCAGTCACCGATGAAACCATTCAGAAACCAGTAGGATTTGATATTATATTTCCTGGGATGATTGAATACGCTAGAGATATGAATCTGGTGATTCCATTGGGTTCAGAAGTGGTGGATGCCATGATAGAGAAAAGAGATATGGATCTTAGAAGGTATGCTCCTGCTTATACTCAGACGAAATTGAAAGCTTGTCCTGTATAGGAGTCTTCATTTCAACAACCTTTGTTGATTTAATGTTCGATCTGTGATAGTGAAAGCATTTCAGAGGGAAGGGAAGCATATTTGGCCTATGTTTTGGAGGGAACAAGAAAGATTAAGGATTGGGATTTGATTGTGAAATACCAGAGGAAAAATGGCTCACTGTTTAATTCTCCAGCAACTACAGCAGCTGCATTTACTCAGTTCGGAAATGATGGATGTCTCCTTTATCTCTCTTCTCTTCTCCAGAAATTTGAGGATGCAGGTATATTTATCAGCATGCCTAGTTTTTCCTTTGTATTTAAAGATTGTCACTGCTAATATGTTTGCATATCTTTCTCAGTCCCCACAGTTTATCCCTTTGACCAATATGCACGGCTTAGTATAGTTGACACTCTTAAAAGCTTGGGGATCGATAGGGAATTTAAGGAAGAAATCAGATGTGTATTGGATGAAACCTATAGGTAAATAACTTGAGCACTATAAAAATTTGTTATGGTGGGGTTTCTGGTACACACAAAATTCAACATTGTATTCATGGTTTTGTAAAACCATCATTGAACAATACACAGATGCTGGCTGCGTGGGGATGAAGAGATATTTTTGGACTTGGCTACTTGTGCTTTGGCTTTCCGGTTATTGCTTGATCATGGCTATGATGTGTCTTACGGTAAAATGACCTCTTTCTGTCAAATTAGTATAGCTTAAATTTGAGTCTCTACATGAAAATGTTAAGCTGATACATTGCGCTGCAGATCCGCTAAAACCATTCGCAGAAGAATCTGGTTTCTCTGATACTTTGGAAGGGTATCTAAAGAATACTATCCCCGTGTTAGAATTATTTAAAGCTGCACAAAGTTATCCACATGAATCAGCTTTGAAAAGGCAGTGTTCGTGGACTAAACAATATCTAAATACGGCATTGTCTAACTGGCCGGTCACCTCTGCTCAGGATAAATACCTTAAGAAAGAGGTAACCTATATTTTTCTTAACTATCTTTCTCTGAGTGCCTTACAGAGTAACAAATATCTGAGTGTCTTATTATTTTCAGGTAGAGGATGCTCTTGCTTTCCCCTCCTACGCAAGCTTGGAAAGATTAGATCATAGGAGAAAGTTACTCAATGGATACTGTGTGGAAAACATCAGTATTATGAAAACATCATACCGGTAAATTCTGATATTTCGTTCCTTGGTTATTTAAACAGTAATCTGATCAAGACATTAAGTCTCATTTTCTTCTTCTCCGTTTACTAGTTTTGCCAATGTTAGAAGCTCTGATATCCTGAAGTTAGCTGTGGAGGATTTCAATTTCTGCCAGTCCATACACGGTGAAGAAATGAATTGTCTTGATAGGTGCACTCCTAGCTAAAACTTTCACTTTATTAAATCCTTTTTGCATAAGCTCATGCGTTTTACGAATATAATCACACACTTAAGAGAGTTATCTGTCATTACTGTTTTATGTTCCGGTGCCAGTTATATTTGTAATGTCGTCACAAATCGGCTCAAAAGGCTATATCTCATACTTTTAATTCTGCTCACCAACTTGCAGATGGATTGTGGAGAATAGATTGCAGGAACTGAAATTTGCCAGACAGAAGCTGGCTTACTGTTATTTCTCGGGGGCGGCAACCCTTTTTTCTCCAGAATTATCCGATGCTCGTATATCTTGGGCAAAAGGAGGAGTACTTACAACGGTTGTAGATGACTTCTTTGACGTTGGAGGTTCCAAAGAAGAAATGGAAAACCTCATACACTTGGTCGAAAAGTATAATTTGATTTGGCTAATACTTCAAAGCTCTTTCTCTCTTTGTTCCCTAGTGTAAAAAAATAATGTGTTCCTCACTTGAAAACTGCAGGTGGGATTTAAATGCTGTTCCTGAGTACTGCTCGGAAAAAGTCGAGATCATATTCTCAGTTCTAAGGGACACGATTCTTGAAACAGGAGAGAAAGCATTCAACTATCAAGGACGCACCGTGACACACCACATTGTGAAAATTGTAAACATCAGTTACCTTCCACACAAATATATTTTCTGCATCATTTTCTTACAACTCAACGGATGTCATATATTTATGCAGTGGTTGGATTTGCTGAATTCTATGTTGAGAGAAGCCGAGTGGTCCAGTGACAAGTCAACACCAAGTTTGGAGAATTACATGGACAATGCATACATATCATTTGCATTAGGACCTATTGTCCTCCCAGCTACTTATCTGATCGGACCACCACTTCCAGAAAAAGCTGTCGAAAGCTCCGAATATAATCAGCTCTACAAGCTCGTGAGCACCATGGGTCGTCTTCTAAACGACATACAAAGCTTTAAGGTAGACCTTGCTTAAATCTCAACTAAAATACACACCAACACAGTAACAGTAATGGTACATCTGTGTTTAATGTGTTCATGGTTTTGGCAGAGAGAAAGCGCGGAAGGGAAACTGAACGCGGTTTCATTGCACATGATCCACGAGCAAGACAATCGCAGCAAAGACGAGATCATATTATCGATAAAGGATTTAGCTGAGAGAAAGAGGGTAGAATTACATAAGCTAGTTCTAAATGAGAAAGGAAGTGTGGTTCCGAGAGAATGCAAAGAAGCCTTCTTGAAAATGAGCAAAGTGTTGAACTTATTCTACAGGAAAGACGATGGATTCACATCGCAAGATCTGATGAGTGTTGTTAAATCTGTGATGTACGAGCCTGTGACCTTACAGGAAGAGTCTGTCTCAAGTTGATTTAAGTTGATCTCGTAGGTAAACTCAAGTCTGTCTTATTCTCTGAGAATTTATCTTTTTCAGAATTTGTTAAAATTTTAAGAATCTATGCCAAGATTGAGAAATGTAACAAATATCACGTTAATAACTTAGAACTAAAAAGTGGATTTAAAGTAAATTAAGAAAGTTAACAGGAGCACATAAAATCTCAAACAAATTTGAGCAAAACTTAAAACGATCTCTTTTCATAAGAGACCAGCCCGTGAACTCCTCCTTCGACCTGTGCTGCACCGGTTCGAGCCTCGAGGCGAAGGACGTTAGCTCTCAACAGATCATGAGCAGATTGCAATGAAGAAGCACCAAGGTCTTGGAAACCTTGCTTCACCGCGTGCATTGTGTAAGGTATCAACTTCAACACAGAGCCTTTATCTGCGACTGCTCCAACCACTCCTTGAGCAATCTTGAGTTTCGTTTTGTCTCCTAAGTATCTCTGGTCACTTCCTTTAGTCATTGCTTCTAGCGAACCCATTCCTCGGTACTTCTTGACCCTCGTACCATTCTGTCATTATTACCACAAAAGATCAAAACCAAGCAACCTTTACAAGAGACCTGTTAGCTAAACCGAAAGAAGATGAGATAATAATACCTTATACTCGTAATCCCCGGGCGCTTCACTGCTTCCGGCTAAGAAGCTTCCCATCATAACAGTTGATGCTCCAAGGACTAGAGCCTTTACAATGTGACCTGAATTTGAGATACCACCATCTGCTATAACCGGGATCCCGCTCTGAGCAGCAAGCGAACAGACCTTGTATACAGCAGTAGCCTAAGAAGTCCAAAACACACAAAAACAGAACGAATCCATCAATTTACATAATTCACAAAGTTTAACTCTGCTTTATCATAAAGTTAAGAGGATTAGGATTCTTCATTTACCTGTCCACGACCAACCGCACAAACCTCTTGTGTAGTACATATCGAACCAGATCCCATACCAACTCTCAACCCATCAACTCCAGCTTGAATCAAATTATGCGCTTGGTAAGTCGTCACAACGTTACCACCAATCACATCCAACTCAGGATAAGTCCTCTTCACATACTTAATCATCTCAAGCTGATAAATAGAGTTCCCCTGTGAACTATCCAACACCACAGCATTAACTCCAGCACCAACCAAATGCTCAAGCCTCTCCTTATCAGACTCCCTAGTCCCTATAGCCGCACCAACCATCCACTCACCATCCGCACCCACAGTCCCTTTCCCTGACTTAGGATACCCTTTAACCCTCTCAATATCATCTTTTGTCACCACATTCACACTCTCACCATCTCTTTCAAGTACCACAAAACCCTTCTGCTTCTCTTCCAGAACCGCCTCTATCTTATCCATATCAATATCCCACGGTACAGTAAAGTCACCACCATCACAACTCTTCATGTAATCATATATCTTCATCTCCCTATTCTCCAAATTCATCTTCTTCCACTGCGATTTCGTCACATATCCTAACAATTTTGGAGTCGTCATTGTTCCTGCTCAATAACAATCAACAAACACCACTTAGTAACAAAAAAATCTCTTACATACATATTTATAACACATATGCATTAATATAAGAATTACACTAATGCTAATGTGGGACAGTCCAAATAGTAACAGTTCTTAGATACTAATACTATACTAAGATTCCGAATGGTGACGGCGGATTAAAATATCTAATGCCTAATACTAAATACATGGAATCATTAGAACAGAACAGCAGTAGTAACAGAATCTCACCAGATTGCGTAACAAAAACGAAGGAAGAAGGACCAAAAGCATCAACAGAACTAATCTCAAACTCCGGCAACTTAACTCCGGCATCAGAAGCAATCGGATGTCGGAGAGATTTAGCCTGTCGGATAATAGCCGCCTGAGCAGCAATATCACAGTTATAATGAACAATACCAATCCCACCGAGAGAAGCCATAGCAGCAGCCATGTGAGATTCAGAGACAGTGTCCATCGGAGAAGAGATACAAGGTATCGTGAGTGGCACGCGCCGACTAAAGCGCGTGGTTAAAGAAACAGAGTCTGTTGAGAAATCGATGTAGTGAGGGAGGAAGATTACGTCGTCGTATGTGTATGAGTAACCTTGTGAGAAGAGTTTCTCCGCCGAGAAACCGTCTTCTTCGAAGTTCGACATTGGAGGCGGAGGAGGAAAGTTTGAGATTTAGGGTTTAAGACAAAGGAAGTAGAAGAAGAAGACAAAAGTGAAGTCGTTGGAGGGTTTGTGTCTTTGTGTGAGAGATGATGATGAAGTTGAGTTTCTTTCTTATATATATAGGGGAGAGATCTAGATCGAAATTTTACTTTTAAGAATTTTTCTTTTTTTTACTATTTTACATTTTTTTACTTTATTGTTTGTTTTTTCCTTTGTGTTACTAGACTGTTTTTTTTGTTTCATTATTACTTTTTTCAAAAAAGAAATTTCTATTTTTCTATTGATTGATTACAATTATTTTCACTAAAATCTGTAAATTCTATTAATTATTAATATATACACAAAAGAATTTTCCATTTTTTACTATTTTACCTTTTTTACTTTATTGTTTGTTTTTTTCCTTTGTGTTAAGTTTACTAGTTTTTTGTTTCATTATTACTTTTTTCAAAAATCTTCTATTATCTATTGATGATTACTTAAAATTCTTTTCACTAAAGTCTATAAATTCTATTATTATTAATATATACACAATTATTAGAAGTGTACATCCATTATGTTCATGCATTTTGATTTTTAAGCCTTTTCAATTCGGTATAATAATATCATATATCCGAGTTTTGACGAGTCGTCTTAACTAATTTTCTATGTGTTAAATCTTTTAAATAGTTTTTTTTTTTGTAAATCTAGCTCAAATAAAATGCGTGGATTAGAACTTAAGTGAAAATATAGTTACATCTAATATGAGATTTGAACGAAATTATATTATTAACTAGTTCTAATATCATGTGTGAATTAGTTATTTATACCATATACATATGGCTAATTTTTTTACTTAAAAAAAGTTCCACAGATCCACCAAAAACATGTTTGGATCAAAACTTCACAAAGAAGTCTGCACAAAAATGTTTTCACATAATAAAAATGAGCATGAATCTTTTTTAAAGAAATTACGCTATTATTTAGTCTTAAAACCGAACCTGGAATTTTTAAAAAATTTCGCTATTACCCAATCTTAAAACCGAACCTGAAATTTTAAAAAAATTTTTGTATTATCTAGCCTTAAAACTGAGACCACTATCAGACTTGATATCAAAATTGTTTTATACAATCAATCAGGTAACAAGATAAAGTAGTTGTACATAATATATATTACATATTTCTAGAAACTATTTCGTATATGCTTGTCTGAGTTGTCTCTATTCTACTGTGAGCATCAACACAAAAAACAGCGAACGTTAAAGAAAGATATCAAGAGCAAAAGTAACAGCCTGATAGTTCAGAGTATCTGACATAATGACATTCGACAGAAGTAGACTTGTTTTACAAAAAAAGATGTTCTCGTGAAAAATGCCTATTGCCTACATGATTATTTTATATCAAAGTTGCAAAATATCATTGTAGGGAGAAAGTAACGTGTGTATAAATAAAGGAATTATTAGTGATAGTAGTTAGTAGATGCAACGTACATGTAAGTCTAGTCTCTAGAAGACCTAATTCCAATTTAGCATAAGATTTGTAGTAATGTCATTCCCAAGGAAATTAGTATACTTATAAAGTATTAATGGGTTACAACTTACATGTGAGAGTCCCACCTAAAATGTGTATTATATATCAAAATTTATTTGACATTATTCGTATCTATTAAAAAGGGTAAAAAGTGAGAGACGTCTTTGTCTTCATGCATCAGAAGAAATCAAAATGGCACCCATTATAGCCTGATGAATCAAAGTTAAATGTATATCATTATTTTGAAGAAACTTTATAACCAAAAAAGGAATAATAAAAGTTGATGTGATTTTATTACTTGGGTCGACTGTGACAAGCATGCCGGTTCCTCCGAACGTGCAAGAGCCACCTGAACCTTTGGTACGTTGCCAATAGCTATTGAAGGCGTAAGAAGCATGTGCCCATAATGTATTAGGTTTAAAGCAAGGCCCACTAGGCTGGATTGGGTGACAATCAGCTCCTGACCCACATGCAAAGTTCATAGCTTCTTGAATAATTGGGTCAGGTACTGTGGGCTTGGCCACACACCAATAAGCCGAGGTCGGAGTCGAGCTAGATGGCGGTGGCACCATTGGCGGCGGATAGACAATCGGAGGTAAAAATCCGAACGTTGGACTTGGAACGGATCCGGTTGAGGTTGGAAAACCACCGGATGGTGTAGGATTGTCGATCGGGGTTGATGGGCTCGGCTCGTTGTAAGGTGGGCCTGAGATGGGCCCTGGTGGGCCTGGTGTATAACCTGGTCCAACAGGGCTAGGACCGGTTTCTGGTGGGTTTGGATTGGAGGATTCAGGTGGGTATGGCACGGTTACGGGTGGGTTCGGGTTAGATGATGACTCGGGTGGGTTTGGATTAGAAGATGATTCGGGTGGGTTCGGGTTAGAAGATGAATCGGGTGGGTTAGGACCGGTAATAGGTGGGTTCGGGTTAGAGGAGGAATCCGGTGGATTAGGACCCGTTATAGGTGGGTTCGGATTAGAGGAGGAGTCCGGTGGGTTCGGGTTAGAAGAAGACTCGGGTGGGTTCGGGTTCGGGTTTGGGTTAGAGGTGGAATCGGGTGGGTTCGGGTTAGAGGATGATTCCGGTGGGTTTGGTTGAGTGTTTGGGCCGGGAGGTGGGCTAAGACCAGGAGAGGAAGAGGAAGGAGGTGAGTCTAGCGGGGTATTTGGGGGATTAACACAAACCGGAGGGGCATTTCCGGGAACTGAAAGTGGAGGAAGTGAAACATCAGGAGGTAGAGTGAGAGTTGTGCTAACACCATTAGGTTGAGCATTGAAGGATGTTGAGTAGTCCAAAGGCTGAGCAAGATTGAGTTGTGTCATCATTTTCTCTAACAATGATGTGTGCTTAAACGTTTTGATCATCAATTTCTTTGGCTTTTGCTTCGAGTCTCTCTCAAATCCCAAATGTTTTCTTGCATCTAATATGTAACAAAATCCAAACCAATTAAAGATGTATAGAAATGGAGAGAAGTAAAAAGAGAGAGTGGCTTACCAGAATGAGTGAAGAAGCTGGTTGAGAGAAAAATACAAAGGAGAATACAAATGGTCGTGAAGGCTCTATTTGATTCCATAGTTCTTAAGTTGAAAGCTAAACCTTAAAAACTAAAACCAATGAGCTACACTTAACAATGAAGATGACAAAGAAACAGAACAATGAGAGAGATTGAATATTTGTCTCTTCTCTTTCTGTCTCTCTTTCTACATATATATCTTGTCTACGTGTGTGTCATATGCATGTGTAGGAAACCAAAACACACAACTCTAAGAATCCTGCAAGGCAACCTGTGGAAGGATTATAAGGTTCTGTTCTGTTCTCATAAAGATTGGTACTTTAGCTGCTTCACTTTTGTTGTCCCAAAACAGTCACTTTACTACACAAAATGTATAAATTTTATCACATTTTTACTCTTTGGACATAATTAATTGAGTATATAGTACAAGAATATACAGAGATGTGTGACAATTGGCATATATGCTTGCTTGACAGTGCAAAAACAATCAAAGTGGAAAGTGTTTTTTATAACTAAGCTTTTGCTTGCTTTGTACTCAAACAAAGCTCTTTAGATTTATCTTTTTCTTGACTACATCCATTTGCATAAGCTTCACACATTCTCATTAGATGCTCCTCTCTGGACAATAGCCTTGAGAAATATTATTATAACTAGAAAAGCAACTAGAGTTCTCCTTCTTATGCATTCTGTTAGAATATAACTTTCATGGACATTATGTTCGATTTCAGGTTCTTTGGTCTAACACAACAACAAAAATGACCAAAATCAAAATTATTTGGTAGAGTTCGGAAAATACACGTCTAATTCATTAATTAATTTGAAATCGGATACAAAAACTAATTCATACATAACCAAATACACATCACCAAATACATAATGTGAACGGTAAAAAAATGTAGTTTTACATATTTTCAGTACAAAAGTCGTATCCACTAAATAAATCTTTGATTACTTTTTAGAATGAAATTGATGAATTTAAATTTTACAGTAGTTAATTTAGTGATAATAGATATACAAAATTTATGTGTTGAGCATAATATTATCAAATTTTGGCTCATTTTTTTTTTTAATTTCATTTCTTAAAAATTACTTTATAGCTTTTATTTTGATATTCACACAAAATTTATGTAAATTTTTTATATAAGAAAATATAAACTGTTTTGTGAGATTAATACTCTAAAATGATTTGTTTTCTTGTACAAGAGCCTGTAAAATGCTAATTGCTAATATCCATTTTGGGAAAACCCCTGCTTCTTCTAAAGTCTCGAGCTTTAGGGTTTTAGCCGAACAAGAGAATCGCCATCTTTCACCACCAGGTCAGAATCGATTCCTCCAATTTCATTTCGCATTCCATGTTCCAATAATACCCTTTTACATCTCCAAATGATCCGTGGAAGATCTGCGAAATCAATCCCCAAAAATGTCATTTTCACTCTCACTAGAAGAAGCTCCATTTCCAGGTCTCCAAATCCTATAAACCCTAATACCCACTCCTCCAACACTCGGTTGTTAAGCTATTTCAATGTCCGTAATGGGTTTGGTTTGGATTGTTGTAAGCAAAGTTGGAGTTTTGTTAGGAGATTCTGTAGTGAGAAGAGTGATTGGACTGAGGAAGTTGAGTATTTAGATGAGTCTGGTAATGTGATTGGTAGTGGTAAAGGGATAAGATTTGTTGATCCAGGTGTTGATGATCATGTTATGGTTGGTGGGTTGAAGAAGCCTTTTATGAATGCTTCTGCTGTTGCAAAGATTGTTGAGGTTGTGGAGAGGTGGAAATGGGGACCTGAGTTGGAGAATCAGTTGGATAAGCTTCAGTTTGTGCCGAATATGGTTCACGTTACGCAGTCTTTGAAGATTGTTAAGGATGTTGATGCAGGGTTGAGTTTGTTTAGGTGGGTTAAGAAGCAAGATTGGTATGTTGCATCGGATGAGTGTTATGTTGTTTTGTTTGATGGGTTGAATCAGGGGAAGGATTTCGGAGGGATTCAGACGTTGTTTGAGGAGATGGTGAATGATTCGAGTGGGCAGGGGGATTTGAAGTTTAGTGCTTATAATAAAGTGATTCAGTATTTGGCTAAAGCTGAGAAGTTGGAGGTTGCGTTTTGTTGTTTTAAGAAGGCGCAGGAGTCGGGGTGTAAGATTGATACGCAGACTTATAATAATCTGATGATGTTGTTTTTGAATAAGGGTTTGCCGTATAAGGCTTTTGAGATTTATGAGAGCATGGAGAAGACTGAGTGTTTGTTGGATGGGTCAACGTATGAGCTGATAATACCAAGCTTGGCTAAATCTGGTCGTCTTGATGCAGCTTTTAAGCTGTTTCAGCAGATGAAGGAAAGGAAACTTCGACCAAGTTTTGGTGTGTTTTCTTCACTTGTTGATTCAATGGGAAAAGCTGGTCGGTTGGATACATCGATGAAGGTTTACATGGAAATGCAGGGCTTTGGTTATAGGCCATCGGCAACTATGTATGTTTCTTTGATTGATTCGTATGCTAAAGCTGGGAAGCTGGATACTGCTCTTAGGCTTTGGGATGAGATGAAGAAATCAGGTTTCAGGCCTAACTTTGGATTGTACACAATGATCATTGAGTCTCATGCAAAATCAGGAAAGCTTGAAGTAGCAATGTCGGTTTTTAAAGACATGGAGAAGGCTGGGTTTTTACCCACACCTTCTACATATTCCTGTCTATTAGAGATGCACGCTGGATCGGGGCAAGTAGACTCTGCAATGAAGATTTATAACTCCATGACTAATGCTGGGTTAAGGCCTGGCTTGAGCAGTTATATTTCACTTCTTACTCTTCTGGCTAATAAAAGACTCGTTGATGTTGCCGGGAAGATACTACTCGAGATGAAAGCTATGGGGTATTCCGTAGAAGTCTGTGCTAGCGATGTCCTGATGATATATATTAAAGATGCTTCTGTGGATCTTGCTTTGAAGTGGCTTAGGTTCATGGGCTCATCAGGGATCAAGACAAACAATTTCATCATCAGGCAGTTATTCGAATCATGTATGAAAAATGGTTTATACGATTCAGCAAGGCCTTTGCTCGAGACAATCGTGCATTCATCTGGGAAAGTTGACTTGGTGCTTTACACTTCGATTCTCGCCCATCTTGTTCGATGCCAAGACGAAGACAAAGAGAGACAATTGATGTCAATCCTCGGCGCTACCAAACACAAAGCTCACGCTTTTATGTGCGGTCTCTTCACAGGTCCAGAACAGAGGAAACAACCAGTTCTAACGTTTGTCAGAGAGTTTTACCAAGGGATTGATTACGAACTCGAAGAAGGAGCTGCTAGGTACTTTGTCAACGTCCTTCTCAACTACCTTGTCCTAATGGGTCAGATAAACCGAGCTCGATGTGTTTGGAAAGTAGCTTACGAGAACAAACTTTTCCCAAAAGCCATCGTCTTTGACCAACACATTGCTTGGTCACTCGACGTTCGAAACCTATCAGTAGGAGCCGCGCTCGTAGCCGTGGTTCACACACTCCACAGGTTCAGAAAACGGATGCTTTACTATGGTGTAGTCCCTAGACGTATAAAGCTAGTCACAGGACCAACACTCAAGATCGTAATCGCTCAGATGCTGAGCTCGGTTGAGTCACCATTCGAAGTCAGCAAAGTCGTGTTGAGAGCACCGGGAGATTTGGTTATGGAATGGTTTAAGAAACCGATAGTGCAACAGTTTCTTCTGAATGAGATACCGTCACGAGCTGATATATTGATGCATAAGTTGAATGTGATGTTCCCAAGCTCTGCTCCTGAGCTTAGATCCATGTCACCTCCTAAACCACTCATGTCTTCAAAATCGTTTTAACAGAGTAGACAAAAATTATGTGTTTGTGAAATGACACTCGTTTACTAGTGGAGTTTCTGTTTCGGATTTCTTATTGTGAATACTAGTCTGAAAACATAATGGAAACTTATTGTTTATTCGGAGAATTATTGTTTACACTTAATTTTTACACTTTCAAATTATTGTTTCAGTTCCGGTTTTCAGTTAATTCATTGTATATTCGGTTTATGAGAAATAGTCTGTCAAATGTATTTGGTGAGGGTTTCTATTTAAACCGGTTAATACTAAACCGGAATTGAACAATTGAAGCTTCCGGTTTTTTGTGCACAATTAATACAAACAAATTCATACATCACTAATAGTGTTTATGTAATATCAAATGAAAAAACATAAAAATGCTAAAATTCATATGTATCAATCCAATCATAATTCAAAAGACATGCCAATTAAATATTACAATCAATACATTTTATATTAAACTATGTATATAAAAACAACTACATATACATTCAATAGATAATGACAAACATTAGATTTTATGTGACATATGTACTGTATATTAACCTGCAGTTTAGCAAGATCGCTTTTGAGGAATTGTTGAAACGGTTTAACTGATATCACACTAAACTTATGTTTGAAAATTATACTAAATGTATCTTCTAGTCTCTTTTAGTAATATGACTAGTTAACATGAACGATATAGTATCATATTGAGTTTAGTTTTTGGATTAGTTATTATGGTTAAGTTCTGAATGCTGGTTTATTCGGATTGAAAATAAAACGTAGCAATTAATCTGATTATAATTAATTTGACTGGCCGTACGTCCTTGTCCAGGATAGTAATGAATCTATCCGTGTAACCAAACACGGTCTCTCACTCACACTCTGCAACTTCTAGATCAAAAGTTAAAGCCCTGAGATTCCTTAACTTCTCACCACCTCTTGTTTGCTTCGTCGCAGATCCTTAACAGATCAAGTTTTTGTGATCTCTATTACGAAATGGCGGCAACATCACCATTGTATAATCACCTCAAGGTTTTGAATCTCGATCTTCTTCTTTTTTTGTGTGTTTTTTTTTTCGGAATTTCGAATTTTGGAAATTGAGTTTTGATTTTTGTTGTGTGTATTATAGGATGCTGAACCATTTTTCTTGTTGGCTGGTCCAAATGTGATCGAATCTGAGGAACATATTCTTCGAATGGCGAAACATATCAAAGACATTGCTACAAAGTATGGTTCCTTATACTTAAGCTTTTGTGTGTGGTTCTTTGATTATTGTGATTAATGTGTATTGATTTTGATGTGCAAATTGATCTTTCTTGAGAGATGAAATTCTTCATTTTTTTGACAAATATGTGTGTTTGTGTGAATGGTGTAGAGTTGGGTTGCCTCTGGTTTTCAAGTCAAGTTTTGATAAAGCTAATAGAACTTCTTCAAAGTCGTTCCGAGGTCCTGGCATGGCGGAGGGTTTGAAGGTAGACCTCTCTTTTATTTCCTTATGATATGATGTTGATATATAGACGATTAGGAGGTTAGAACTGTACATTTGAAAACCTTCAGAGTTTCGACATTAGAGGAACCGTATATAAGTATGAACTTTGGACTGAGATGTTTCCAACAGCTGCATTACTGAAAACCTACGATGCTACCTTTTACTTGAACCATTTTGTTTTAGTTTTGTAGTATTTTCTGTACTAGACACTGATGGTTACATTTATTGTTGTCCAACGCAGATTCTTGAGAAGGTGAAAGTAGCGTATGACTTACCTATAGTAACTGATGTTCATGAAGCAATCCAGGTATTGGAATGTATTCACTAAAGAGAATTGAGTTTGAGCTAGTCTTTGGTAGCTTCTGATGCTTTTGTTATTATTTTCAGTGTGAAGAAGTTGGCAAGGTTGCAGATATAATTCAGATACCAGCATTCTTATGTCGCCAGGCAAGATTCTAAACTCTCATTCTTCAAGGCTCCTGCTTTTAGTTTTCAATCTTGGATTTATTTCTATCATATGGTTCATGACTTAAGCTGTTAATTATAATTCCAGACTGATCTTTTGGTTGCCGCGGCCAAAACTGGAAAAATTATCAATATCAAGAAAGGACAATTCTGTGCTCCTTCTGTGAGTTCTTTCTTCTTACGTGTTTCAAGCTGATAGAAAATGTTTCTAGGATATTGTTGATGAGTATATGGTGAACACTTAGGTAATGGAAAATTCAGCCGAGAAGGTCAGACTGGCTGGGAATCCAAATGTGATGGTTTGTGAAAGAGGAACCATGTTTGGATACAGTAAGTTAATCATCTTCTGTTCAGATATTGAATAAGTAGCTTAAGGATGTTCTATGGTAAACAAGTGGGCGTTCTCAAATCGCATGCTAATATATTAGGACTTATAAAAATGGATTACTGAAGTATACGTCAAAGGGTTCTGAAACACTTATATGGTCGGTCTTTGCAATTGTCTGACTGATACTCTGCTTGGTTTTGTATAACAGATGATTTAATAGTAGATCCGCGAAACTTTGAATGGATGAGGGAAGCTAATTGTCCTGTTGTATGTAAATCTAGTTTCATTGTTTCTTTTTCACATTGTGTATTCTGCTTTATATTGTTCATTTGTCAATTTATATTTAACATCTCGTTTTAATTATTGGTGACAGGTTGCTGATATAACCCATGCACTACAACAACCTGCAGGCAAGAAGGTATGGTTCTTTTGAAAACAGCTACTTCATTTAAAAGATATCCTAATAGTTTAATCGCAAACAATACATTCTTATGCAGTTGGATGGTGGTGGTGTTGCAAGTGGAGGCCTTCGAGAGTTAATACCCTGCATTGCAAGAACAGCTGTAGCTGTTGGCGTCGACGGAATTTTTATGGAGGTAGGATAACTTGTTTGATACAACTTAGGAGATACCGCATCCTTCAAGACATTTTACCAAGTTTAATGATTGAATTTGATTATGATCAGGTTCATGATGATCCTCTAAGTGCTCCAGTTGATGGTCCAACTCAATGGGTGAGTTTTATGTCCTTGCTAATGGCATGAATTCATTCTCAGTTCAACAACATAAGTATCTCTATCGTTCTTGAAATACTGTGAATAATTCTTGTGTTTTTCATTGTCAAAGCCTTTGCGTCATCTAGAAGCACTCCTAGAGGAGCTCATCGCGATTGCTGTAAGCATTTCAATCCATGGATTATTGCTTCATAATTCCCTTTCCAACCTCTCATCGTATCCATGATCTTGACTCTTCTACTTTTCCGCAGAGGGTGACAAAAGGGAAACAGCGTTTCCAAATCGATCTCACCCCTTACCGCGATTAGGATCGCAAGTATAGTAATCCTGAGGTGAGTGACCCAAATGGTCATTTATATATATGATATGTCTCTTCTCATCATTCGTAGAATCACCACACAAAAACTGCTTACAATATTGGACATTAGTTGCAGAAGAATGTGAACTCTAAACATAACCAAGATAATGCATCATCTTCCATCTTTAATCACCAAGATAATACATCATCTTTCATAAACAAGAACAGAGACGACTTCTGAATAACTTTCAAACTTGGGTTTGTCTTATATCATTTTACCTGTTGTTTATTATTCATTTGTCTGAAAATGGTAGGTCTCTCCTCCTATTAAAGATGTTAAAAGGATATTCTTCAACTTGTCTGTGTCGAATATTCGAGTTCATGTGCTTGAGAAGAAAGCATTATTTGCTTTTGATTGCGCCAAACTTTTTAAATATGTACTTTTTATTCAGTTTAAAAGAACCACCACCACTCATCAGTTATATTCTATACGGGACTTGTGTTGTGTACATTCACGTTACCTCATTGTTGTTTGTTTCATATATATACCAAGACTTGGGATTGGGACAGTGTTGTGAACACATGATTTCACGTGAATAAGTTGCGTATTCCGTGTTATGTCGGTACATATATATATTTTTTTGGTCTGAAGTTTAAAATGTTTGGTATGGTCGCAAAGTGTGTTAATGGGTTATCGAATGATTGACTTTGTTGAAAAATCAAGTCGTCTGTGAATTTTAGGTGGAAGTATTCAATGAATGAATTTGATTGATTTGAATGTAATTAAGCTTTTTACCAAATTCTAGTGGTTTTGAATGTCGTGTTTATAAGGTTGTCCGTTTCAAGTTGGATAACTCTACTTTATATTTGTCTCATCTAAATTACATGAACCGTTTAGGTATAGGATAGTTGATAAGGTTACATGGTAATCTGGTTACATTTTGGTAGTTAGAAGGTAATGTTACATTCAAATCCTATATGACAATTGACAAATAATATTCTATTTGAGAATTTGTAGGTAGTGTTCTCACATGATTTTCTAAAATTACACATATATCATAATATATCTAAATTATTGGTTTGGATAGTGATTTTAATTACCAAGTTATTGACCAATTTTTTTTCTTTTTTTTTTTACCAAGACTATCCATTTGGATAGTGATTTTATACCACTCGAAATACATCTATCCGATCTCTTTATCCTTAAATTAATCGATTCGGATAATATTTTTATATATCCATATATCATAGATGAATTTTATTTGGCTCTTATCTGAAATGAACAAGCTTAAATATTAGTGTTATTTAATATATTTCACTATTTTTAGTTTCCACAGATTCAATGGAAAGTTCTTGGAAAAAAATATGAAAGACCTTTTTATTAATATAATAGTTAGTCCCATTCATTCTCCAATTGTTTCTCACCATAACCATTTGTTTTTAACCTTTTCTCATTATAACTCTTATTTATGGGCTTGTGTGTATATATTAGAATATATATACCTACTCCAAAATAAAATATCTTCACTTATATCTTATTTATTATAAGAGAAGGTGGAGAATCCGGCGGTTTAGGATCTCTCTCAAACTGTACATTCATTTTTCCAAGGTAATCACATGACCCTTTTGCCTCTTGTTTCTTTGTAACTAGTCCATTGGATCTAACGTTCCTTTTGGTTTTAAGATATTTGTTTTTGAGCAGAGACATGGAGGAAAGTGTTGGTCTTTACCCACTTGATCGTTGCAAAACCATTCATCTGGTTCGTACAAATCCAAAATATGAATGGTTCATATTCAGGTTTTTCTCTGATGGGTTTGTTTTGTTTGGTTACATATGTTAGGTGAGACATGCTCAAGGGATTCATAACGTGGCTGGAGAAAAAGACCATAGTGCTTATTCTTCTGAGGACTATTTTGATGCTCATCTTACACCCCTTGGTTGGCAACAGGTATATATAACTATCTCTCTTCTACTCTTGGTTTTAATGATTCTTGTCTTAATCTCTGTCTGTGTCAGGTGGAGAATTTACGCAAACATGTTCAAGCTACTCAACTTTCACACAAGGTTGAACTTGTTATTGTTTCTCCCTTGCTTAGGTACTAAACACTTCTCATTATTATGATTCTTTGGCCTCAAATATTCGCTTTTGTTTACATGTTGTTCTATTAGATCACATGGAGCATGTAGAAGTGTTTTTGCATCTATTGGTTTTGTAATAATTTTGCATCTGAAACAATGTTACAAGTTTGTGATATTTTGTGAAATGTAGAACGTTGCAAACGGCAGTTGGTGCTTTTGGAGGTGCAGAATGTGCCAATGGAGAGGATGCAGTTCCGCTAATGGTGGCTAACGCTGGGAGCAGTGACCGTGCTGGGATTTCAAGCTTAAAGTGTCCACCTTTTCTTGCTGTTGAGCTATGCAGAGAGACTATGGTACAGAGAACTTAATTTAGTACTTGGTATACATGAGCTAAGACCAATCAGTTTTACATTGTTGTTAAATATTTTTCTATGAATGCAGGGTGATCATCCGTGTGACAGACGAAGAAGTGTGACAGAGTATAAGGCTCTGTTTCCAGCAATCGATTTCTCAATTGTAACAACCTTTTATTAGCTCTATTGCTTGATTTGATAGTTATGTGGATGATTTTTGTCTCCCTAAATGTTGGATATATTGTTATACTTTTTCCTATGTTTTTAGATTGAAAGCGACAAGGATGTTTTGTGGAAACCGAGTTCAAGAGAGACCCCGGAAGAAGTTGCAGCTAGAGGTGTAGAGTTCATCAAATGGTGAGTTCCATTTCTACATTTTCTATTACTGATTTCTCATGGAAATCTTGAAAACACATATATGCTTGCCATTTGTTTTGTGAAAGGCTATGGACAAGGAAAGAGAAGGAGATTGCAGTTGTATCTCATAGTGGCTTCTTGCACGGAGTCTTGAGCTCATTTGGAAAGGATTGTAACGACGAAATAAAGAAAGAGTTGAAAAAACAGTAAGATCTTAAGCTGTCTACAACATCAAGAATTTCTCAAACTGTATACTAATCAAAATCTGTAACTTCTGTATAGCTTCACCAACTGTGAGCTTCGTTCAATGGTTATTGTGGATCACGGGTAAGTAAATGGCAATGAGATACTGGTAGAATATAAATAAGACTTGAGAGTTTGTTGGGTTATAGCTTATAATGTCTATTTGTGTAGAAACCTGGGGACTGTTCCTGCAGAGACCACAAACTATCCTGGGAAGGCTCCTCAAGGACTTGATCGTCCAAGCGGTTAAGGAACACATGATGCTTCCATTGGACAATAGAATTTGGCATTTTCAGTTGTTTTCATTTACTGTTGTCATCGATAAGCAAAACTGATATTTGAGCATTTATATGTTCACTCTATTGTTACATGAATTTAGAGATTGTAATGATGTTGCAGACAAAACACTCCGATGTGTTATATAACATTAAAATTATTTTTTCTATTTTATTTATAGTTTTATTTTCTTAATGATCTAATTTATTAATTTAAATATAAATTATTACGGATCTGTTATAGACGTTTGTACCACCTACAATTCTAACTGATTCTTATAGATCTACGCCCCCATGGCTTCATCTTTGGTGGCTTACGGTTTCACTTGCACAATGGTGGAGATCTCTTGTAAGTTTGTCTCCGGCTAATCTACATAATTATTATTAAATTGTTTAACTTGGATTCGCATTAACCGCATTATCAGTGTTTCGATATTTGGGACACTTTAGAGATCATACAAAAAGGTAAAAAAATTGTAAAATTGGTGGTTTAATACACATTAAAATTGAGTATCTTATAAATTTACCAAACGATATCAATGTTTCAATATTTTGGACACCGTTAGACATTAAACAAAAAATAAATAAAATAAAAACCTAAATTTGGTGGGTTAATACATACAAAATCGAGAATTTTTTTAAAAAAATCCATATGATAGCAATGTTTAAATATTTTGGACATCGTTTGAGATCATAAAAAAAAATAATCTTAAATGATATACATGCTTTAATATTTTGGACACCGTTAGAGATCATAAAAAAAAGTCGAAAATAATAAATTTTTTGGATTGATACACACAAAAATTGTTGATTTACTAAAATTACCAATGATATCAATGCTTTAATATTTTGTACACTCTTAAAAATCATAAGTTTTTTTTTTTGAAATTTCAGAAATTTATCACATCAATGTTTCGATATTTTGGACACCGAGATCATGCAAAAAAAATTAAAAATATAAATTTTGGTGGGCTAATACACACAAAAATTGTATATTTATCAAATAATATCAATGCTTTAATATTTTGGAAAATGTTAGAGATCATACAAAAAGTCGAAAAATCCTAAATTTGATGGGTTAATACACACAAAATTTGAGTATTTTTATAGAAAATACTAAATTATATCAATGATTTAATATTTTAGACACTCTTATAAATCATACAAAAAAACGAAAAAATTCTAAATTTAGTGGTTAATACTTAATACATATAAAAATATGTATTTTTCTAAATTTATCAATGTTTCACTATATTGTACATTGTTAGTGATCAAACAAAAAAATCGAAAAAAATTGTATTTTGTTGGTTAATAAACACCAAAAATTGAGAGATATTGAATAATCTACTTCTTTTGTATGGTAAAAGAATAATTCAATATCAGTTATAATATTAATAACCCAAGTTGTGGAGAAAATACAAATATGATTTTGAATTTGATTTTGAGCCAAGTCTTTTTTACATAAGCAAAAGATGTATATATCTAGGCCTGGGCTTATTACCCGGACCCGAGGAACCAAACCGACCCGACCCGAAATTACCCGAACCGAACCCGAACCGGTTTTATAGAAATACCCGAACGGGTCTAATATTCCTAGACCCGAGAACCCGAAACCGAATCCGAACCGAACCCAAAATATTTCGGGTACCCGAAAAATCCGAATTATTTATAAAATACATAGATTTTTTTGTTAGTTTGTGTAAGTTTTACAATTTACTTTGTTGTTTTTATGTTTAATTTTATTAGTTTGGGTATTTTTGTTCATTTAGGACAAAAAAACCAATTTAGTTGTATTGTTTTCATTTTTAAAATATTTTTTTCTAAAAAGTTTGGTATTTTGGATAGTTTTTGGGACTTTTTTCAAATTTTTATGTTAAAAACCCGGAACCAAATCCGACCCGAATCCGGACCCGAAAATTTTCGGGTCCAAATGGGTCTTTATTTAGAGACCTGAACCGACCCAAACCCGAGGATACCCGAACCGAACCGACCCAAATTTTTTTTATTACCCGAACGGATCCTAAAATCATGGACCCGAAAACCCGAGGACCCGACCCGGATCCGACCCGTAACCCGAAATGCCCAGGCCTATATATATCTATGCACACTCTTCTATGTTTTTCATTTATCGGTCAGAAAAGTAACATTACAGAAAGGGACAAAATATGCAAAAAAAAAATCTCAACATACTTTGATATATCCTGACCACACAAACAAATATTCCTGTTTGTGCTTACCACTTTCATCATTTTATCATGTCCTAGATCATTGATTGTTTATTTAAAATTCGTTTTTTTTTTTATCTTAAAAAAGAAAAGTCAACTGAAGTGAGCAATTCAATGGCGGATTCATCAGGACCATTGTTAAACCATCTGGAAGATGAAGAAGACTTCGACAAGATCTTCGAAAAGAGTTTGTCTGATTTCAGTTTCTCACAGTTATTACAGATAATCATTGTCGGGCTAGCTTTAACTTTCGATGCACATCAGATATTTATCAGTGTCTACACAGATGCTTATCCCTCATGGCACTGTCTCGACCACACGGTCTGTAATCCGACAACCTCTGATATCTGTGAACTTCCCCGGTCGGCTTGGGATTGGGACGGTGGTTTCAAGGGTAAATCCGTCATTTCAGACTTCGATCTTCAGTGTTCTAGCCCTTTACTCAGAAGTCTCCCTGGTTCAACTTATTATGTTGGTTCTCTCGTTGGAGGGTTTTGCTTAGCTATGATTCCTGATGGTTTCTTGGGACGTAAGCAACTTCTTTTCTTCACGAGTTTCTCTATGTCAGTCTCTGGAATCTCGATTTACTTGTCCTCCAACGTTTGGATTTACGCTTTCTTGAAGTTTGTGATCGGATTTGCGCGTTCTCAGACCGAGACTTACGCGGTAGTTCTGGTAAGCGAGCAAGTTTCCACCAAATGGAGACCTAAAGCTACTATGGTTCCATTTGTTCTGTTTGTGTTAGGGTTTGTATCGTTGTCTGGAATCGCTTACCTTGTTCGACACGCTTCCTGGAGATTCCTTTATCTATGCACATCGGTTCCAGCAGGTATTCATAGTATTTTACTCTATTTCTTTGCCCTAGAGTCTCCTCGTTGGCTTCATTTGCAAGGAAAGAACGAAGAAGCTATCGACGTGCTCAAAAGGCTCTCCCCTTCTAAAAGAGGTTATTTGGAATCAGTAGCTTGTAGGTTAAAGGCTCTCCCCTTCGATGTTCACTAAACCGATCCATTTTCTTCTTCGATATATATCTCCGGATAGTTTTGATTTTTTTGATAAATTTGTGAGGTCACCTATTCTAGTACACTCTCTCCCAAAACACGCTAAATTGCGAAGTTATGATTGGATCCGGTTCATTAGTGTTTGTATGATCGCACCTTGTGAAGCTACAATATCATATCTTGAATTCTTGTTAAACCTGAACCATGTGAGATTGAAGTGAAAGATAATTCCTGCTGAAACTAAAGAATTGTTACTAATTCAATCATCTAGAAAGCTATTATGTGAATTTCTTTGTCTTTGAACTACTAATACAGACGCATTTACATCTAAAGACGAAGCCAAGTAATCACCGACCGTTCCGAGCTCCGGACATTCTTCCCAATCTTTCATTCTCACTGTCATAGGACAATCTCCTCTGCTCTTACCTACCACAAACAGTGAATACATCTCTTCAATCTCTCTTAGAATCGTTAGTGTATGTGGTCCGTTGCTCACAACTTTCTCTATAAACCCCACTTGTCCCGTTGTCACAAATCTGTTGCATACAGAAAAAAATCAAATCAAACGTAGGTTGTTTGAATGGATACTGAATTGCTAAGTGTTTTAGCTCAAGAAAGTAGAAACAGAGTATTTATAAAGGTACCTGTTATAGAATTCTTCTAAGAAACTCCGATCTGTTTCATGTTCAGTTTGATCTCTTCCCAAAACTTCCATAAAAACTTCATTATTATCTCGTGTTGTCGCATTTCCAACAGGAGTTTCTGTTTTTGAATCCTCGGAGATGAATTGAATTACCGTTAGATGAATAAGAGTGTTGTTCACGAGCCACTTGCAAAGAGCTAGAGCCTCTCGATCATCCGGACCACCAAAGAACAATGCAGCTATGTGTTGTACCGATTCAAATCCGTGTGGTTGTTGAAATCCTGTTATGTTACGGTCCACAAATATACCGATTGAACATGGAGCGTGTCTTAGAACGTTCCTGTTCATATTTTGGAAACCTTCTCCATCATTTGTAGTCTTTCCATCGATCCTTTGATGTTTGTGGAACGGAAGAAAGACTATCGAAACACGAAGATCTTCGGTAGCATTACATATTTCTTCGTGCATATTAAGCATTTGCGCGACCATTTTCACTTGTTGGATCAAGATTTTACTGTCTTTAGCAAATAAATCAATCGAATCATTGATCTCTAAACCTTCATTAGTCCCGAATTCATCATCTCCATGCACATTTCCTCCATCTTCGTTGTGCTCGTGATACAACAATTCAGATTTTCGCTTCTTAGGGAGCGGTACGAGGTGCATAAGTAGAGGCGTGAACGGTTTAGAGGCTTTACGAGATCCGCCGAGGGCTGAGAATAGAGAGATCGCACCACGAGCGTGGCGGGCGCCATAAACACATGATAAAACACGTAATTCCTCGTTTGTATCATGACATTCGAGTGATGTTTTCTGGTGAGCAAAGTCTTTCTCTCTTGCTTTAAGCAAGAAAGATGCAAGGATACCACTTACTAGCGTTGTAATCACCAATGCAGCTATCGTCATATCATGAATCGTTGTTGTCCACCATTTCTACACATAGATTCAGACAGAACAAAGAAAATGTGAACAACCATCATATCTAATAACATATATTTGGTGTCTTAATGCGTCACTGTGTCACCTATTGTTAAACCTAAATACAAGTTTTTATATGGTAATTGTTCTTCGAAAAAGTACTTTAGTTACATCCTCAAACATGCAATATTTTTGTTAGTTTGTAGTGGATCATATGCAAGAACACACTCTACATATGACTAAAACGAGATTTGCTGTGAGTCGTTATGAATATGTAAACATACCTTATAGATGAAGTTTGCGTCGAGAAGAAGAAGACCGATATGGCCTTTAACGGAGAGAATGGTTGGTAAGAAAAGCCAATATTTCTTGGGGACCTTCAAGTACATACAAGCACTTATTATACCAAGAAATTTCCCGAGTATGGTTACAATCACTATAATAACGAGACTGAGGTAGTAGCGTCTGGTTAATCCG
The DNA here is from genome assembly GCA_900406295.1 of Aurinia saxatilis. Taxonomy (NCBI): domain Eukaryota; kingdom Viridiplantae; phylum Streptophyta; class Magnoliopsida; order Brassicales; family Brassicaceae; genus Aurinia; species Aurinia saxatilis. The sequence goes on along the minus strand of OVAP01000047.1, from coordinate 20,982 downwards.
ATTATGCTGAATCTGAATCCAATATAACCAAAGTAAACCGGAAGAACAAACTCGTGGATCGGGTAACTAAGCCTTTGAATCAACGTTCTGTGTGTTTTTCCTTGTCTTGGAAACATTATACCAATGGTGAAAACTGCAACAGAGGAATTAACATCGTATGATTCGATGGTTATTGCGAGGATAAGAAGGAAGATAGAGAACACTAATGTTTCAGCTTTTGAGAGATATTTCTCTTTCGGGTTCCTTTTTGGTAGCCATGGAGCTAAAAACCTGTTGATCAAAACTAAGGACCCGGTCATGAAAATGAAGAGGAAAAGATCACCAATCAATGATCCAGAGATGATCGCGATAGCTATGGTGTAGATAACAACGTTTATCAACTCGATGAACAACGCACAAGAGATTGTGAGCCTTCCAATCTCAGATGTGTTGAGTTTCCAATCAGCTATTGATCGGACAACAACAGGAGATGCCGTGTTCGACAAGGTAGCGAAAAGAACCATGAAAAACGTCAAACGGTCCTCTTTGATATGTAATAAAGGGATGAGTATCCATAAGAAGGCGAGACTGAGGAGACCGCAAGCCGTAAGAGAGCTCAAGGCTAACACGAAAACTCTCTTGAAATTTCTTTTGATGAAATGTAGATCGACTTCAAGACCAATCAAGAACATGAAAGATGTCCTTAAAACGAATGAGAAGAAAGAGTAATAATCCGCGGCGTTTTTCTGAAGGAAGAATTCTCTAACTTTAGGGATTCTTGAGAGCAGAACAGGACTCAACACAATCCCAGCCTGCAAACAAAGCATAGTTAGATTTTTTTTTGAAAACCCTAAAAACCGGTTTATTTCTTGTAACACAAGGAAGAACATGTTTTACTTACAAGAATCTGTGCAACAGGACCAGCTTGACCACAGGGTTTAAGAAGGAGATAGAACAATTGAGAGAAGACGAGAATGCAAGCCATTTGAATGAACATAGTATTAAGGGGATTGAATAATTCATCTCCTTGAGGTAAACAGAACAATAACTTTGGATCCATCTTCTTCTTCTTTTTCTTGATTCAATGATCATGAGCATTCCTTCAAGTCTTATGATGAATCAAGATTAAACAATGGGAAAAGAAATTGAAGATGTTTTTCTAAATCAAGAATATATATTTTCCAGAGTTAAAAAAAAAAAAAAACTGATTATTTTGTTTTGGTTGGAGTTGATAAGGGTTTACAATTAGTTGACCATCCTTCAATTGCTCAAGACCTCTATTTTTCCCTTGAAAAGTGGACTTCACAGATCAACACCATAACTACATAACATTTTGTTTGTGATATGTGTAAAAACACATTACAATGCTGGTAAAAATGACATTATGAGATATTTTCACATAAGTGAGATTCGTTTAGGACACGATTCTCATTCCGGTCATAATTTTCCTTCCAATATACAAATACATAAATACCTTATCAACTCCAACCAAAACAAAATAATCAGTCCTTCCAATTTACAAATACATAAATACCTTATCAACTCCAACCAAAACAAAATAATCAGTTTTTTTTTATCTAAGTTAACTGAATAATCAGAATATATACTCAATGTTGCTTAGCAACATTGAGTATCATTTTGTTTATCTAGGTTAAATCGGATTTTAAAATTTGAATGATACTTTTATAATTTCATTTCTCTTTTTCGTACCTAACATTATGAATAACTTATATGTTTGTAAGTTTGTTGATACATAAAAATATATTTATTTGGTCTATTTTAAATTTATGTTGAAATTATCATTTTTTTTGTTGTGCGTCCCACCTTATTATTTCCAGAATTAATATGGGACATAAATGGAATACAATACATTCTTTTTAAAATTTTCATTCCATTTACTTTTTCATCATGAGATTTGACTATAAAAAATAATATTTGAATGTTGTCAACTTTGAAAGAGATTCAAGATGAATAAAAATGAATGAGATTTAAAAGTCTTAATTAATGCATTAGAGAAGAGATAAAAAGCCTCTGAATAAATCCGTCCCGTTTCTGTAAAAGAGTATGGCATGAATCTACAATAAAAGAAAATAATGATATGAGTGAAATCTTTCTCTTGCTTAGATTATGTTTATAATTTATAATTTATCACAACTTAGTAGATGATACATGATGTAAAAAGTTATAACAAACACTAAATAAATGAAATAGTTTATGTTTAAAACTTTTTTCTTAAAAAAAGTAGACTATTCCTGATCCCAAACAAAAGAGAGGAGTTAAAGTATTCAATTTACAAAATTTGGGTAAAAATAGAAAATCAAGAATAAGAATGGTTGAGGAGAAAAAGATAAATACATAGAAAAACAAGAGTTCTTTGTAATTTACTAACATTATCAAATATAATGTTACAAACCATTAAGGATTAAAATTAAAAGAAGTAGAATACGTGGATGAAAAAGATAAATACATAGAAAAACAGGAGACAGGAGTTCTTTGTATTTACTAACGTTTTCAAATATAATTTACAAACCATTAAGGGTCAAAACTAAAAGAAGTAGAATATATGGGTGAAAAAGATAAATACATAGAAATATAGAGACTTCTTTGTAATTACACTAAAGTGTAAAAACCTGTGAAATGACAACAAAATCAAGAAGAACCCTAGAAACTTCCGGTGAGAGACTCAGAGAAGAAGAAGACGAGACCGAGAGAGAGAGAAATGTCGTTCATATATGAGAAGAGCAACGCGTGGAGATGGCTAGTGAGGAAGACGAGAGATTCTAGATCTTTCTTCTTCACATTCGCTGCTTTATGTGGAGTCATTCCTGGAGTTATCGGCTATGGTGTTATGCAAGTCACCAATTCCACAAATCCTGAGCTTGAAGCTCGTCTTCGTCAAACTGCTCGTCCCGATACTCTTGTAAATCTCTCTCTCTTGTAAATGTTAGATGTGATAAGTCGTTGATCGGATTGCTTGATGTTCGGAGATGTTAGATGTATTCGTGAATCATCGGATCATATCGAAAATCGAATGATTAGAATTTGGAGTATTTAGTAGTTTTGGATTTTTGATAAGAGGAACATATGTAGTTTTTCTTCTACTGATGCTAATTTAGTGAAAGTTAGAAGCTTGAGTTTGATGGTTAGAATTGGTTTGGACAATGAGTAGAACATTTTGATGATTATTGTGTCTAGTAATTTGCAAAGCGACATGGCATTGAGTCGTTGTAGAGTTGTTTAGGCTTATTGTTGTGAAGGATTATACCGAAGCGACTAAGCAAGATGCTTTTAGATGTTCGTGGAGGATGAGTAGAACATTTTGGTGATTGTTTAGTATCCGGTGCTTATGCTGCGTGAGAATTTGAAATCCTTTATCTTCATTGAGTCCTTTGTGTTGTTTAGGCCTAAATTTGTTGAGGGGGATTGTATAGTTGGGTGTTTGTAGATTGTATTTCTACTAACACCTAATGTTCTTCTGCTTAACAATGTTGTTTGAAGTTTCTTTATCATAGTTTGTTAATCTTTGGTTGATTGTTAAACATGAACCACGTATGAAATCATTTATCGAGTCTCCTGACTTTCTTAGACATGCGTTTGTAGGTTCTGCTGCTACGAAAACCTATGGTTCTGTGTTAATTAGGAAATTATGTGTCTGAGTTCTTGTTCTGCTTAGCAATTTTGACTCTCAGATGAAGTTCTTTATCATAGCCATATACCAGGAAGACTCACTAGAAAAAGACTGACATTAACTTGTATGTTAATTTATGATTGGGTTTTTAGTCTCTTGATCATAGCCGTCTGTTATCTTAGGCTGATTGTTAAACATGAACCACAAATGAAATCCTTTCTTGTTGGTTTATGTAATCATCAACCATTTATGTGTTATTTTCTGCTGATGAACATCTTTCTGCAATGTCAGATGATGGGTAAAGTAAACCAAGAGAGGCTAGCTGAATACCTCGGTGAGTTGAAACAGAAGCAGGATACCAACGACAGATACGTGGCCGCTCTAAGGGGAGAGACTCTTACCAGGAAGCCTTACCAAAGAATCCAACCAGTGCAGAAGCCAGATGACACGGTGACAACCAAAGCCCAGTAACGATGAAATTCTTAGAAGAACTATTGTAATGGATGCTACTCACTCTCGAATCTTTCATCGATGTAAAGATGGCATGTTTCTTGGCCGTAGTTTTTTTTCTTGTACTTTGAGGTTTTCAAACTGGTGCAACATTCAGTCACTTAAAACATTTATCGACGATGAATAAAAATGTAAAACCCAGATTTTGTACATTGCTTCTTCATTCTTGTTTGCAAATTAACATTTATAGTACATAGGAAATTAAACGGTACAAGCTGATTTCTGAAACATTTGTCAAAGAGACACACTTGGTTAACCAAACTGTGGATTTAACAATGGAGAACGACAGTATGTGCAAGCGTTTTGTTATGTGCAGACAAAAGTTTTGTCTGCATTGATCATGTGTAAAGCCGTAGCCGGCTTGTGATCAGTACTCTGCAGATAGGGCAGGTTGATATCTTGGATCCACATTCTCCACAAGTCTGCAAAAGAATGGCAAAGGTAAGCTTTTTCTATGAATGGGTTTGAGTATACTGAAAGTAAGCTGTTAGAATTCTTGGGTGAAACTCACCATGTGACCGCAATTGAAAGCAACATCTTTTCGGTTAGTCAGACAGATCGGGCAATTCTATTCAAGAGAAAATACCATATGAGATGGGAGGTGATTCGACAAGGTAAGCAATAGAGTAAAGTACGCAAATCATGTGACCTGGGCTTGCTCTGGTGATACAGGTCCTGGTAGTTCAGACTGTTCACTGATAGTTGGAGGCGTGTACGGAATAGGTGGTGGCCTTGGAACTACGTTCTTAGCTAAGCCCGTCTTCTTTCTATATAGATGGTAGTAGTAGACAGCATTTAGACAGAAAAACGGAAAGATCTATAGTTCTGTTATGTGCCTTATCAAATGGAAGTACCCGAGTAAGTGGAGTTCGATGGCTGCTTGATATTGGAAAGGAATCTCCATTAGAGCAGCAAGAGCAAAGGCAGTTTCTTTGGCAGGAGTTGGTAAGTCTCTCGACATGATCTCCGTAAAATTTACAAACTATGCAAGAGAGTAGATCAATATCAAGAAGAGACTTGAAGGAAGGGAATATAGATATAGAATAATACCTGAAAGTTGTCGAATTCTCGCTTAGGGATCTTGTCATCGAACTTCCTCATATCTTCCCATGGTCCGTCTCCAACACCGACTAGAACAATCGACAATGCATAGTTGCTGTAAGGTAAAGACCAAAAACATTTAGATTCTGGAAATGGGAGTTGCAGAAAAGCAACAACTAAATTCGCGTTCCCTTCACCTTGCGTTTACAATGGCGTCGATGGTTGTTTTCTCTTGTTGACTGAGCTCTCCCTCAGCCATATCCGTACCTCTTGTTACCTTTGCATTCAAAATGTACCCTTTTAAGTTTTGGACTCAATACTTTCTTAGCTTCTCCCTCTTAAAGAGCTTTAAATTTTACCTGACCATCAGCCACAATAACCAGAACATGGAACTGTCCATTGTTCTTCTCGACAATGTCAACAGCAGCATCAATGAGTGGTCCATACGAAGTTGGCCCTTTTGAACAAAAGTTGTAACGTAAGGCAATGTACTTACTGTTTATACTAAAGAGGTACTTTAAGACCTGATAGACGCAGATTGGGTGCGAGTCTCCTGTAACAAGCTAAAACCTCTTCAAACCCATGACACGGAGAATTATCAGTCTTGAAACTGAACACTTCCTCGTCGTGAGTTGTTGCTGAACAATGCAAGAAACACACAATCTTAGTAACAAAGACTGAAGATGAGACTCTTGAAAAACAAACAAGAAACAAGAAAACTCACAATCACCAAAGCCGAAACAAGGAATGAGATTATCTTCATCAAAAGGAGCCAACGTTTGTCCTATAACAAAAATCGCCTTTTCGTATGGATTCGGAGTCTCTCCAAGCTCGTGCAAACATTTTTCATCAAATGAAGTTTTGCCTACTCTCAAGAACAATGCTTAAACCTTGATTAAAATGTCACACATTAACATTTTGTATTTACTATATACAAAAAAGCCTTAGATTATATACTCACCAGTCCATTCATTACTCTTAGTAAAATCAACTCCAAGAATTAAATTAGATGATTCAAGACCAGCTTCTCTCAAAGCCTTTGATACCTTTTTCATACATTGTATATCCCAATGTCAACAATATCATTAGACTTTCAAGAACTCAAACATTAAAAAAAGTCAACACAAAAGATAAATTTTTAAGACAAGAACCTGATCTATAGAAGAGAACCGATCAGGAATAAAAGCATACTTCTCCTTAGCTTGTTTGATCTTGTCTGAAAGAGATATCTGAGGATCGGACGGTGGTGGTTCATTGGCTTTAGACGACGTCGTTCCACTTCCTTTCATACTTTTACTTCTGCCTTTACTTCCTAATCTCTTAAAGAAATTCCCCATGCCCGTAGACATAATCTCTTCTTCTTCGAATTGGGTTTCTGAAAAAAGCTTCTTTTTTTTTGTTCTTCTTCTCAAGAAATTTTTTTTTGATAGTGAAAGAAAATTTTGTTGCTTTGGTGGAAATATTAAAGAAGAGACCAAGAACAAGAACAACCAATAATAAATGCTTAACTGTTTTTTGAATTTAATTTATTGTTTTTATATTACGCGGCAGGATTATTTTACGCGGTAAGATGGGGTCCATTATGATTATGTAACATGATTAGCAGAACCATAGGAGATTTAAAGTATATATTAGACAGTGATGATCTTAGGGAAATGGGTATGTGGTTTATATATATATATTATATGGTTCATTTATGAATGGAATGACTTTGAGTTGATGGAGAAATTAAAGAATGACTTTGTGGTCAAGGTGAGAATTAGATGCTTTGTGTTAATCTCGATTTACAAGTTTCAATGATCTCTTTGCTCTCTACGCGTTTTTTAAAGCTTACTTTAGTGAGATAGTTAAGTCCATTAAGTATTCTTCCTTATCCAAAATATAAATTGTTTTAGTTGAAATTTAATAATAATAAAAAAAATTAGCTAACGATGAAACATCGGTAAGATTCAAAAGTTTTATGCATATTATATAAGATTAAAATCTGCATAAAAATTTACAGAACATTTGTAAACATACTGTATTTTAGTGGTAGTTATAAGTCTATTATCACATATGGAATACAATCACTTATCCTAAGTGCCTATTAGTACTTTAATTAAGAAAAGTTGTTCAAATGATGTCGGTAATGGGATTTTCTTTTTAATCATAATCAGAATAGAGATGAAAATATTTAATCCATCCCAACTTTACTTAGATTTTATCTTTCTACCAACTCACTAGAGAACCAATCCATATATGATAAGATACAACCAGCCCATTAAAAATGCTATAGATAATCCATAAAAATCGAATGACTTCATATATATAGAGTAAACAAATAAACACTTTTATAAAAGTAAAGGTTTGGAATTATGAGATAGCGCAGCTAGAGTTTTACCAGGTAATTGTAGTTTGGATATAAAACTATTTGATGATTGAAGAATAAAATAATCACAAAACATAAAATGAGTATTTTTGGTGTGATCAAGCTGGTCTGGTCCGGAGTTTCGGGTACATGTTGGGATCTAATTAATCTGGGCTCTACAAAAGCTTAGCCATAAAAAGTTATCTTTGGACTGGACTAGCTCGATTTTGTCTTAAGTACGTGGTAGAATGGTCCATTCAAATTCCTTGAAGAAGCCTAGCCAACAAATGTAACAATCATGGAGGTCCCAAGGTTAGATCCAACCTACCCGCGCCTACCGGTTCCAAATGAAACACGTCGCATGTCTGGCTCGGTTAGCAGTTAGGTGACATTGCATTTTCAGGAATCTCTCTTTGGTTCAACATCTCCACACGTGTCCACTCTATTTACCAACCCCTACTACATCAAGATCCTGCCAAAAATACAAAAAACATCACAAATTAGCAACAACTATAATTAGTAGAGTGAATGACTAATATCACTTATATATAGTAAAATTTATTGTGTGTGGCATATCTAGCACGAACTACCGAAAGATGTGTGCTTTCTTGCGGTGTTAGTAATGGCTTCCCGTTGTCATCTTTAAAGGTGATGAGGAAAATGTCAAGCCAATCTTTGATCGCAGGAACATCATTCTTCTTCTTCCTCTACAACTTAATCTTCTCGTCGATAATCATTTTGTTGTATTTGGCGATAACATCAGCAGCTTCTCTTAACTCAACCTCCTCTCCTAGATAACAAGAGCCTTGAAAATCGCGTCATTATGTTTTTTCATCCATCGTGGTCTCCTTAAAATGTTTCCTACCAAACAAGAGTCTATCATCTTCACATTGTCAGTGTGCGTGCACACATTATCCCTCACGTTCACTACAACGCCGTTCTTGGTTTTGGATTCACCTCCGTTGTATAAGATAATTAAGGACATACGCTCTAGTAGACATTAACTTCGATGACACCACACTTTCTTCATATTCTTTTGTCTCAATCCATATTCATCAAATACCACTTCATTGTGTTTGTGTGCCTAAGAGTTTTATAATGTTCATATGCATGGTTGAATCAAGTAGTAAAGAGAACTTACGAAATTTCAAACCATTTGCTGCCGTTTTCCAAAAATAACTTATCAAACCAAATATTTGGGAAGATTATAGCATATGTTAGTGTTTGTCAACTTTTCTAAACTTATAGATCTTTTTCTAATTCCAGTGACTAGCTAATTAACTACTAAACTAAACTTAACTACTCAATTCTTTGCAATGACCATATCTATTATAAGAAACAACAAATCATATGACTATAATTAAATTATCTACCAATGAAGATGCATATTGATGATTTTCAGATTATCTTCAAAACCATTAAAAGATTCAAATTAAACAATTTGAAATTGAAATTAATGATTTAATCATAAAATATATTTCTCGCATAATTTTGGGTTGTCAAAATTACACATTCAGTTCTGTTAGTGTGTTACACCACTTCAAAAAGCAATGGACTTTTCAAAAGCAAAATAGTGACACTTAGAATACAATCTCTTCGAAATTTTGCTCAACCGTCATAAACATTGAAACAGTACAAAAAAACAATTTTTCAAAGTGCATAGTGAACAAGAATTACAACATAAGAAAAAGACTAATAAGTGAGTATTTGTACAATATCTGTAATTTTTTTTATGATTCTTTTCAAATCAAGATGCAATAAAATCTTTACAAAATAATGATTCTTGCGACTACAATTTACTTGGAAGAAAACCAATTCGTTTAAAATGTGGGCCCATACAAACTTGGTTTTCGGCCCATAAAACCAATTATGGCCCAAAAAACACTAAAGGATAATGCTAAGAATATGCCAGCAAAGAAAGGAATGGTTCACGTGTCCCACGTAAATTAATCTGTACCGTCAAAATTTATTGCGAACCCACACCATACAAGGACACAACATTAACCAAACATTTGTACGTAATATTTAATATGGAAGAAATGACCTGACCAATTAAATGATCGACTGTCACGTGAACTTCTACAGTGACACATTATTGTTATGAATAGAAGAAACATGGAAAGAGTGGGACTTTTGAGTAAGTAAAACGGATCAAACAATTTTTGCTATCTATTTTATCAGATGATCTAATAATGAGAAAAAAATAGTTCAAAGATGGGTATATTATATTACTATTATTTAATTTATTTTATTATATTATAATTTATCGTATAAATTTTAATTTTTTTTGTCAGTTCGATCGTATGACTTACCTGACCAGTTACTCAAATTCACAACTTATATGTTTTTTCATCTTTATTTTATTTTTATTTTTTTGAATGGTTTTTTATCTTTGTTCCTCAACCGTTTTTATAGGTTTTTATTTTCTGTCCCTTTTAAATGGTTAAATTTTATTTTTATAAGTATCACTTAATCCATTCAGCTGATAGACGTAATATTCGCTTAAGATGATATAGACGTAAACGTAATCATCACTTAATCCATTCAGCTTTGTTGGGCAGAGACAGAGACAGATCCACCTTGCATGCTTCCATATTAATTTTGTGATCAATTGTAATTTTCAAAAAAAAAAGTTTAGTGTCCATAAAACAAGATTACGCCCATACTGTTTTCTTTTTTAAAAGTTCCTACAATCTGAAGTCATGCATATTTACAAAAATGTTATTTTGTAACACGGTCTTTGACTCTTAGTATACAAATGTTTTATTGGTGTATTATAATAGAATTTCTACATTTTTATCGTTGGTATCTAAATTTTAAAATGACCAAAGAACAATTGATAAAATAGGTCTAGAAACATAGAAAGTGAAAAAGTTACTTATTGTTCATCTTACTTAATAATGTTAGAACCATTTATTACACAAGTTAAAAACAGAAACACATAGTCCAAAACACAACCTCAATTACAACACAAAAATCGGATGTAGAGACAAAAATCTTTTAGAGCCTAATTACCAAAAAATGAAGCTATAATCAAACAGAGGAAGAGAGTTTTTCATTTTCCAAAAATTCGGACAGCCAAAAAGAAGGTTCTTGAGTTACATAAGATTAGAAACGTCCATCTCTAATCGTACTCTTTGCAATAAAAAAGATTCTTCTACTGCTTGGTCTTCCTGTTAATTACACTTTCCAATCAAAAAAATTAGTTAGATCTTTTTTTTATATGGTCCCTGAAAACTATGAAATATGGCCAAGCTGAAATATAGCCAAGCTTTTGGCCTGTTCTAACAAGAGATGGCATTTCAATATAAAAAATGACCCTACAAAACCGGTCCCCATTCATACTTTTCACTGAATATTTTAGTCCTGGAAAATTTACTAAATTTAAAGAGTCCATTTCTGCAAAACTTTTTCTGTTATATAAGAAGACTTTTCCATTTGCAGTCCTAATTATTCAAGTTGCCCAAAAATTTTGTTATTAGACTGAAAAAATAATCCTACATTTATAGATTTTAGTTCAAGTGTCTTTTTATTTGATCATTATATATAAAAATAATGATTATGGACAGTTCATGGGCCACATTTTTTCCATTTAAATTATTATTTCTTTTGATAAAACCAGCAAATCATACAAAATTTGGCAGATGTAAACATTTCCTGAAACCAAAATCAGCCCAACAAAGATTCGCTGGAGCTAAAGACCAAAATAGTCAGAAACAAAATACAATCACATCAAGGAGCAACTAAAATTTTGACCTCTATAGAAACCTCAAGAAGATGATTTGGAGATAACATGTGGATGAGATGTGATCATAACCATAACAATGGAATCACCTTTTTTTTTAACATGATATTTTAAACCTAACTATGGAAGAAAAAAAAATCCAAAAAAATCTAGTTTAATTTTTAAGATCCAAAAAATAATAATAATCTATTAATCTTCTTAAGATCGTGTTTATTTTTATTAAGTCGGCAGAACAGAGTACGATTATTATGTATATAAAATGGTTTTGCATGTTCGAGTCTCCGCCTCGTTCAGAGTGATTATTATTGATATGACTTGTCTAGCCACGTGTAAACGTGTTATGGATCTATTTGGATTTTACTTTAATCAACAAAAAGTAAATTATTTGTGTGGCCACGATATACAATGAAATAAAAAAATTTATTTCTAGTCAAAAGAATTGATTTGGTTTTGAAGAAAAAAAATACTACCAAAGTAGATTAATAGAATTGAAATGTAAATGTAGAAGAAAAATCTAGTCAAATGACTTGTTTATTTCTTTAGTAAGATACTAAATGTATACAAGTAACATATATAGTCAATATTCAGAAGTTGTATGTTTTAGAAAATTTGTCCAAGATAAATGTCATGACTCATGATTACACTTAAATTAATTGCTATTGGATTGTTCTGGACTATATTTTCAAGTCTCAATCTGTTCATGATGAAAACATTTCCTTATTTTGGTTGTAAAATCCATTTTACCATTTTTTTAATTATGATGACAAAAATGGTATTGGATCAATAAAAATGTATAATATCTCTAATGAAAATGTATATAGTAAACTTCCTTCATGTTTTTTTTTATATATATTCAGCAATCAATTCTGAATTATAGTTTTCTAGACTTATCATACAAACCCCATGATATAATAATTTGTGTTATTTTTTGTTATTATATAAATGAAACATTTTCTTTCCAAAACTATTTGTATGCATTTACAGAGAAAATAGTCTGCCAAATATATTATTACCATGTTGAAAAGTCAAAAACACTTTTGGTCTCTTTATAAAAAGGAACACAAAATACTCGCCACCTCATAAACTTCCTACTTCCCACAAAACAAGAATCACAAAAAACAAAAGAACTTGTGTAACATGGCTGATGAATCAACTCAGCCTCTTCTTCTTACCGAGCCACCACCACGAGCACCGTCTAAATCTCTCGATGAAACCATCGAGAGATACATCGGAAGTTTCGGGTGGGCTCAGTTTCTTCAAGCCACGTTAGTTTCATTCTCCGGTGTCTTCGATGCACAACAAACGTTTATCTCTGTCTTCACAGACGTCGAACCAACGTGGCATTGCACCGAGTCATCAACATGTCACGAGACCATCTCAAACATTTGTATACTTCCCAAAACATCATGGTCTTGGGACATGTCACCACATGTTTCTGTCATATCCGAATGGAATCTTGAATGTGCTGGCTCGTTCTTGAAAGGCTTACCGGAGAGTTCTTTCTTTGCTGGTTGTTTGATCGGTGGTTTGATTCTCTCGACTTTGGCTGATTCTTCGTTAGGTCGTAAAAACATGTTGTTTTTGTCTTGTCTTGTTATGTCGATATCGACTATGTTAACTGTTTTTGCACCTAATATTTGGGTTTATGCGTTTCTAAGATTTGTTAATGGGTTTGGGAGAGCGACTATTGGGACTTGTGCTCTTGTTCTTTCGACGGAGTTGGTTGGGAAGAAATGGAGAGGTCGTGTTGGGATCATGAGTTTCTTTGGGTTCATGCTTGGTTTCTTGTCTCTTCCGGCTATGGCTTATGTTAATAGAGGAAGTTCTTGGAGGGTACTTTATCTTTGGACTTCGATTCCTACTTTTATCTATTGTGTTCTTGTTCGTTTTTTCGTTTGTGAGTCTCCAAGGTGGTTGTTTGTTAGAGGTCGTAGAGAAGAAGCCATTTCGATTCTCAAAAGAGTTGCTTCTATTCCATCGAATAATGGAGGTGGAGATGGAGTCACAATGAGCTTTTCGAGCTTACCGTTTGAGGATGAGGAGGAAGAGGAAGTGGAGAAGCCTAGTGTTAATATTTATGCGGCTATGAAGGTACTAGTGGGTAAGAGATGGGCATTAAAGAGATTATCCGCGGTAATGGCAGTTGCATTTGGTATTGGTTTGGTCTATTACGGAATGCCTTTAGCTTTGTCGAATCTCGATTTCAATATCTACTTAAGTGCAGCGTTTAATGCACTTATGGATCTGCCTGCGAATTTAATCACACTTTTCCTTGTTGATAAACTTAGTAGAAGAAACGCACTTATTGGATTTACAGCATTAGGTGGGATCTCTAGTGTTCTTATATTCGCGTTACAGAATATGAGAATAGGGAACCATGGGGCGTTACAGTTGGCATTAGAGCTAATTTCTTATTTTAGCGCGTGTTCTGCTTTTAATATGGAAATGATCTACACTATTGAGTTGTTCCCAACTTGTGTTAGGAACTCGGCTATCGCAATGGCTAGGCAAGCATTGGTTCTTGGTGGTGTTTTTAGTCCTATTATGGTAGCGGCTGGTCGGAAAAATGGGTTCTGGTCGTTTGGATTGTTTGGTCTTGCTATAGGTCTGTTGGGATTGTTTGTGGTTGGGTTACCAGAGACTAGAGGGAGTGATTTATGTGACACTATGGATGAGGAAGAGTGCAAAGATCGGAAGAGTAATAACACAACCACCACTAGTGTGATTGCTTAATATGATGTTTGAATGTGATGTAATGTTGAATATAATATTTTTGTCACTTGATTATGGATGTATAATCTTAACTTTAAGGTGTTAATGGGTACAACTACATTATAGACATTTAAGAATTTTTTTCTTTTTTAAAAAGGATAGTATCTTTTTTATATAAACTAAAGAGGATAGTATCAAAAGATCATTCTTACGCATCAATCTCATCTTACAGCTGTGGTACACATGGCATTCTGAGTCTCTGATATGATAAAAGTTCAATAATTATATCCTAACATCTCAAGAGATTTGGTTGTTTTAATAGGAATTTGATATGTGATGCATTAATCTCGTTTTGTAACGTGGTGCACTTGGATCTCTTATTTTATTTTGGCCTAAAACTTAATATAGAGATGGTCATATTTTGATGCGAATGACTACAATCTTTACGATACATTGTCATTTTATTAGTACATAATTCTCATATATTTTAGAGGGTCATATCTTAATGTTTCAAACTCTCATTTAGGCCTTCGACTGATTTTTTTATTTGATTTTTACCGTAAATTAATAAAGCATATATATATGATTAGGAATTTCTATTTAGTGAGAATGTCTATATATGCAAAAATACTTCTAAATATATCTAAATATTTATTATATTTAATTAATACATACTAAATCATATTCATTGTTTTTTGTTACAAATAAAAAAACGTGAAAATATGTAAATGGACGAAAATCAATATATACAAGAACTTCTTTCTTGCTAACAACATTTTTTAAAATAGTACCTTATTAATACATAAATTCGATACAGAGTGAAATCATTTTAATCGAGTAAGAAATCGCTCATGTGATGATTTATAAACTTTATTAATCTGAAAAGTAAAACCATGCTATATATCTACGCATTATCCATTATCATCGTTTCTAAAACTGAAGAAGTAATAATCACGAGTTTAAATATTTACATGGTTTAAAAAAAAAGAAAAGATTTACATGGTTTCGTGAGGAAAACCTGCTGCATTTTTCAACTATACATCTACCATGAAACCATGAGTGTGCAATAATTAAAGATCTCCAAGAATGGTTGGCACATATCATCTACCAAACATGTATGGTTAAAAGTAATTATTATGATTTATGGTAAGATTACTAATATCTGCTCATATTTATATTCACATGTGCATATATGTCAATATTTACGCTCATAAATGTCATAACATATGCTTATATATAATTAAATATATTTTTTTCTGTAAGAATGTATAATTTAATTAAATCAAAAAGTATATACCGTTTTTATATCCCAGGGTTGATAATTTCAAATAAAATAAAATAATGTATACTAAGTTTGTAATTGTAGTCTACTGGAGAAAGCTCTTACTCTAGACACATTCTACTAATAACCAAAGATATATATGTAGATTATGTTTAAACATTGGTTAATGCTCACTTCAAGTTTTCTTCATGTGATATATATATATATTTCTTTTTAAAGAAACTAGTAAATTGTCATAGGAAATATAGAATTGTCACATTAAACAGGACTAGTAACAATGTGAAGAAGTAGCCGAGCTAAAAAGTCTTCCAGTTTGCTTCAGTGGGGAAGTATAGAAGTGGAGAAATCCTAGACGTAGATTCTATATAACTCCTTTCAGCACTCTTCAAGATTGCATGCATGTTTCTATGAAAAAGATCTCCAATTAATGTTTTTAAACACTTTGAGTTAGCAAGAATGTACCTCACTAGTTGTTTCTCGTCTCTTCCTCCATAATCATTCCACCTAAATGAGACGGTAAGCATTTAGAATCATTATTTGTAATTTCAGAAAATACTCAATTGTTTTGTATATTAGCCCACCAAAGTGAGAATTTTCGACTTTTTGTATGATCTCTATCGGTTTCCAAAATATTAAAACATTAATATCATTTGGTAATTTTGTTAAAATGATCAAATCTTGTGTGTATTAACCCACCGAAGTGAAGCATTTTTAACATTTTATTATTGATCTATAAAGGTGTCGAAATCATTACGGCGTTTATATAATATGATAAGTTTTGAAAAAAAACTCAACTTTCGTGTGTATTAACCCACCGATTTTAAGGACTTTTAAATGATTTAGACATGATCTTCAACGGAGTCCAATATATTAAGACATTAAATTCATGTAATAATTTCAACGGAGTCCAATATATTAAGACATTAAATTCATGTAATAATATTAGGAAAAAATCAATTTTCGTGTGTATTTACTCACCAAATTGAGGATTTTTCGACATTTTTGGTATGATCTCTATCGTTTTCAAAATATTAAAGCATTAATATCGTACGGTAATTTTATTAAAATACTCAAATCTTGTGTGTATTAACCCACCGAAGTGAAGCATTTATAACATTTTTTGAATAATCTATTAAGGTGTCAAAATCATTTAGTATTTATATAATTTGGTAGTTTTGAAAAAAATACTCAACCTTCGTGTGTATTAACCCACCGATTTTAAGGATTTTTGAACAGATATAGGCCTGATCTTTTAACAGAGTCCAAAATATTAAGATATTAGAATCATTATTTGTAATTTTTAGAAAATACTCAATTGTTTTGTATATTAGCCCACCAAAGTGAGAATTTTTCAACTTTTTGTGATCTCTATCGGTTTCCAAAATATTAAATCATTAATATCCTTTGGTAATTTTATTAAAATGCTCAAATATTGTGTGTATTAACCCACCGAAGTGAAGCATTTTTAACATTTTATTATTGATCTATAAATGGTCGAAATCATTACGGCGTTTATATAATATGATAGTTTTGAAAAAAACTCAACTTTCGTGTGTATTAACCCACCGATTTTAAGGACTTTTAAATGATTTAGACATGATCTTCAACCGAGTCCAATTTATTAAGACATTAAATTCATGTAATAATTGTAGAAAAAATCAATTTTCGTATGTATCAACTCACCAAATTGAGGATTTTTCGACCTTTTTGGTATGATCTCTATCGGTTTCCGAAATATTAAAGCATTAATATCGTTCGGTAAATTTATTAAGATAATCAAATCTTGTGTGTATTAACCCACCGAAGTGAAGCATTTATAACATTTTTTGAATAATCTATTAAGGTGTCAAAATCATTAAGTATTTATATAATTTGGTAGTTTTGAAAAATATTCAACCTTCGTGTGTATTAACCCACCGATTTTAAGGATTTTTGAAATGATATAGGCATGATCTTTTAACGGAGTTCAAAATATTAAGACATTAGAATCATTTAGTAATTTTAGAAAATACTCAATTTTTTTTTGTATATTACCAAAGTGAGAATTTTTCGACTGTTTGTATGATCTCTATCGGTTTCCAAAATATTAAAACATTAATATCATTTGGTAATTTTATTAAAATACTCAAATCTTGTGTGTATTACCCACCGAAGTGAAGCATTTATAACATTTTATTATTGATCTAAAAAGGTGTCGAAATCATTACGGCGTTTATATAATATGATAGTTTTGAAAAAACTCAACTTTCGTGTGTATTAACCCAATGATTTTAAGGACTTTTAAATGATTTAGACATGATCTTTAACGGAGTCCAATATATTAAGACATTAAATTCATGTAATAATTTTAGAAAATACTCAATTTTCGTGTGTATTAACTCACCAAATTGAGGATTTTTTGACCTTTTTGGTATGATTTCTATCGGTTTCCAAAATATTAAAACATTAATATCATTTGGTAATTTTATTAAAATACTCAAATCTTGTGTGTATTACCCACCGAAGTGAAGCATTTATAACATTTTATTATTGATCTAAAAAGGTGTCGAAATCATTACGGCGTTTATATAATATGATAGTTTTGAAAAAACTCAACTTTCGTGTGTATTAACCCAATGATTTTAAGGACTTTTAAATGATTTAGACATGATCTTTAACGGAGTCCAATATATTAAGACATTAAATTCATGTAATAATTTTAGAAAATACTCAATTTTCGTGTGTATTAACTCACCAAATTGAGGATTTTTTGACCTTTTTGGTATGATTTCTATCGGTTTCCAAAATATTAAAACATTAATATCATTTGGTAATTTTATTAAAATACTCAAATCTTGTGTGTATTACCCACCGAAGTGAAGCATTTTTTACATTTTATTATTGATCTATAAAGGTGTCGAAATCATTACGGCGTTTATATAATATGATCGTTTTGAAAAAAATTCAAGTTTCGTGTGTATTAACCCACCGATTTTAAGGACTTTAAAATGTTTTAGACATGATCTTCAACGGAGTCCAATATATTAAGACATTAAATTCAAGTAATAATTTTAGAAAAAAATCAATTTTCGTGTGTATTAACTCACCAAATCGAGGATTTTTTGACCTTTTTGGTATGATCTCTATCGGTTTCCGAAATATTAAAGCATTAATATTCTTCGGCAATTTTATTAAAATACTCAAATCTTGTGTGTATTAACCCACCGAAGTGAAGCATTTATAACATTTTTTGAATAATCTATTAAGGTGTCAAAATCATTAAGTATTTATATAATTTGGTAGTTTTGAAAAAAAACCTCAACCTTCGTGTGTATTAACCCACCGATTTTAAGGATTTTTGAAATGATATAAGCATGATATTTTAACGGAGTCCAAAATATTAAGACATTAGAATCATTTAGTAAAGTTAGAAAATACTCAATTTGTTTTTGTATATTTGCCCACCAAAGTGAGAATTTTTCGGCATTTTTGGTATGATCTCTATCGGTTTCCGAAATATTCATGCATTAAATAGTTTGGTAATTTTATTAAAATACTCAAATCTTGTGTGTATTAACCCACCGAAGCGAAACATTTATAACATTTTTTGAATAATCTATCAAGGTCTCAAAATCATTAAGTATTTATATAATTTGGTAGTTTTGAAAAAATACTCAACCTTCGTGTGTATTAACCCACCGATTTTAAGGATTTTTTAAATGATATAGGCATGATCATTTAACGGAGTCCAAAATATTAAGACATTAGAATCATTTAGTAATTTAAGATAATACTCAATTTTTTTTTGTATATTAGCCCACCAAAGTGAGAATTGTTCGACTTTTTGTATGATCTCTATCCGTTTCCAAAATACTAAAACATTAATATCATTTGGTAATTTTATTAAAATACTCAAATCTTGTGTGTATTAACCCACCGAAGTGAGGCATTTTTAACATTTTATTATTGATCTATAAAGGTGTCGAAATCATTTTGGACTCCGTTGAAGATCATGTCTAAATCATTTAAAAGTCCTTAAAATCGGTGGGTTAATACACACGAAAGTTGAGTTTTTTTCAAAACTATCATATTATATAAACGCCGTAATGATTTCGACACCTTTATAGATCAATAATAAAATGTTAAAAATGCTTCACTTCGGTGGGTTAATACACACAAGATTTGAGTATTTTAATAAAATTACCAAATGATATTAATGTTTTAATATTTTGGAAACCGATAGAGATCATACAAAAAGTCGAAAAATTCTCACTTTGGTGGGCTAATATACAAAAAAATTGAGTATTTTCTAAAATTACTAAATGATTCTAATGTCTTAATATTTTGGACTCCGTTAAAAGATCATGCCTATATCATTTCAAAAATCCTTAAAATCGGTGGGTTAATACACACGAAGGTTGAGTATTTTTTCAAAACTACCAAATTATATAAATACTTAATGATTTTGACACCTTAATAGATTATTCAAAAAATGTTATAAATGCTTCACTTCGGTGGGTTAATACACACAAGATTTGAGTATTTTAATAAAATTACCAAACGATATTAATGCTTTAATATTTCGGAAACCGATAGAGATCATACCAAAAAGGTCGAAAAATCCTCAATTTGGTGAGTTAATACACACGAAAATTGATTTTTTTCTAAAATTATTACATGAATTTAATGTCTTAATATATTGGACTCCGTTGAAGATCATGTCTAAAACATTTAAAAATCCTTAAAATCGGTGGGTTAATACACACGAAAGTTGAGTTTTTTTCAAAACTATCATATTATATAAACGCCGTAATGATTTCAACACCTTTATAGATCAATAATAAAATGTTAAATATGCTCTACTTCGGTGGGTTAATACACACAAGATTTGAGTATTTTAATAAAATTACCAAATGATATTAATGTTTTAATATTTAAACCGATGAAGATCATACAAAAAGTAAAAAAATTCCCACTTTGGTGGGCAAATATACAAAAAAATTGAGTATTTTATAAAATTACTAAATGATTCTAATGTCTTAATATTTTGGACTCCGTTAAAAGATCATGCATATATCTTTTCAAAAATCCTTAAAATCGATGGGTTAATACAGACGAAGGTTGGGTTAATACACACGAATGTTGAGTTTTCTTGAAAACTATCATATTATATAAACGCCGTAATGATTTCAACACCTTTATAGATAAATAATAAAATGTTAAAAATACTTCACTTCGGTGGGTTAATAAACACAAGATTTGAGTATTTTAATTAAAATTACCAAATGATATTAATGTTTTAATATTTTGGAAGCCGATAGAGATCAAACAAAAAGTCGAAAATTCTCACTTTGGTGGGCTAATATACAAAAAAATTGGTATTTTCTAAAATTACTAAATGATTCTAGTGTCTTAATATTTTGGACTCCGTTAAAAGATCATGCCTATATCTTTTCAAAAATTCTTAAAATCGATGGGTTAATACATACGAAGGTTGAGTATTTTTTAAAAACTACCAAATTATATAAATACTTAATGATTTTGACACCTAAATAGTTTATTCAAAAAATGTAATAAATGCTTCACTTCGGTGGGTTAATACACACAACATTTGAGTATTTTAATAAAATTACCCAAGAATATTAATGCTTTAATATTTCGGAAACCGATAGAGATCATGCCAAAAAGGTCGATAAATCCTCGATTTGGTGAGTTAATACACACGAAAATTGATTCTTTTCTAAAATTATTACATGAAT
>OVAP01000046.1:0-56488 GCA_900406295.1 Aurinia saxatilis | reverse complement strand
GAAAAAAAAAAAAAAAAAAAAAAATCTCAAGTCTAGCAAAGAATTTCTATCTTGTAAAGGGAGAAATTCTTTGTTAGACTCGATATATTGCAAAATAGCAATTTACACAAAAGAAACGAAGCAACATTTTAAAATTTAGATCTTTTTCTTAGGATATGGTTTCGAATGAGTCTACATAGAACTAGCTAGGTATGTGTCTAACATTTTCAAAAGTTGAGTTATGGGTCCTGAGTATTGGTGTGTGTTAAGTACTATGCATTATTAGGAGTCTTTGGTTTGGTTGGGGGTTTTTTGCTACTAAGTAACCTTAAGAAGAAAAAAGGTTCAATTATGCTCATTAACAAAAACTTCTCTTTGTCCGAGGGATGTATTTGTCGGGGAGCATATTGTGTGGCTCGTGTAACCCCTAGTTATCTTAGTGATTAGTAATAAGTTTGTTTGATTTGAATTTTTAATTAGCGTTTACTTTTTTAATAAGGGTGATTATCTCTTCGGAATCTTGTGAAGCACGTGAATTTTCTGTTTCTTCTCGTGTATTTGTATTAGAAGAGAAAATTGGTGTGCTTCACTCCATGATTGTATGATAATCCTCAGCAGAGACTTTTAAGCATATTGTTGTCTTATTGCTGTTACAATGAATCAAAGTAGTTTTCATGCTTTCAGTCTTATTGCTGTTACAATGAATCAAAGTACTCTTCAAGTAGCATGCAATTGTTGAACAAAAAAGGAAAGAAATGTTGTAGACCCTAAGAAGTAAGAACACATTATCTGAACAATCTCAACTTCGCCTTCGGCTTAGACTGATGTGTAAGAATATCATGTAAATTTTATATTTCAATATGTGTGACAACCACAAATCTAATTTCTAAAGAGCACTCTTACAATTGGGAGAATGTACCTTCGTCTTCACTGCCCAATCATAACCAAAAATCTTTGAAACTTGGACAAAACGACCGTGTAAACTCTTGCCAACAAGCTTCTGCGCTTGAACAAAACAACTTTCTGACAAAAATCTTTGATAGTATATTCAATGGTAAACTTTTACCGAAGGGATCTTGAACTCTTTCGGCAAGAATGGAATGGCTCTCGGATTGTATTCCAAATCGCCATACAGTTTATACTCTGCTTCATAGTCATGAAGCTTAAGCTCTGCTTTCTGATTAGTATGGTAATGGTGCTTGGTTGAATTCAACTTCCCAAACCCGAAAACACTAACTTTATCACAAATCCCAACCGCAAGCATCACTGCCTGCATACCCGACGAGTAGTGAAACAACGAGCCTTCATGATCCTTACTCCACTCATTAAACCCTTCCACTCTCTTCTCTTCCAAAAACCTCTTAACCGAATAATACTTCACAATCCTAGCACACAGAACATCGAATCTCGGATCCGTTATAACCAAAGGAGCTCGATACGATCGTTTACACACAGTGTAATCCAAAACATGAATCGGTTGGCAAATGTACATCACAATAGGCACGTTTTCGCCATACGGATGACAATGACAACCTTCCCTTTTCATACACAGATGCAAAATGTTACTATTTATGAAAGATATATTAGTTTTCGATCCGACCTTCTTCTCGAACCCCACGGTTTTCGCATTGTTCAACCGAATCACAATCTCATGTCTATCAATCAAACCTCCATATTGACTCTTCAGCAATGTACCACTATTCCCAACCACTGCACAAGACGAGTATCTTCTCCTCGAAATTGAAGAATCAATCGGATTCTTAACTAATCTAACCAAATCCAACATAATCTCAGGATCATAAACTTTCCTACGAGCAAATATCTGCAAATTCCTCTTGAACTCAGACCAATAACGATAAACCTGAGAAGAACGAAGCGTTACCGGAAACTTGGAAGGAAGAACCTCATCTCGACTTCCATGGCGATGATTATGATCGATCGGTCTCGACATCGAGCTGAAATAGCGGCGGTGGATTCTCCGAGTGTTACCGTAATCGGAAACCAAATCGACTTCCTGCTTGAACTTAGGTTCGCCGGGATCAATGGAGGCGAATTCGAGTAATGTCTCGTTGAATACAATCTCCTCCGTCATGAGTCCGGAGTTACCGAGCTCAGCTATGGCGGAACTGAAGGAGAAGCTTCTCCGACGAATCGCTACTCTACAGATGAGTGTAGCGGCGAGGAAGACGAAGAGTAGAGCACTGAAGAGAGGCCTAACGGTTCGTTTCATTGTCTCCGAGAGGAAGGAAGCTAAAATCCCTAAAAATGGCGGCGCGAGTCGGAGTCGGATCTTGTTCGGGTCGAAGTCGGATCCATTGAATCAAAGTCTTTATAAAAAGCTAACAGAATATGGTGACTCCATTTATAAAGATGAAGACTAGAATGTTCGTTGCTCAAAGAGGAAAGTTTTTAATAAATGAAGGTGAGATTTGGGGAGAGGGATGTAAAGGAAGAAGGAGGGTAGATCCAATTTCAATTTCAATCAAAAGCATATTAAACATTAAACAAATCATTATTCATTCTTTTTTTTTTTTTGTATTTTTTAGGTGCAGGGCATGTTGATGTTGGTGGAGCAGAAAGAGAAAGAGAGTGGTGGTTTGTAAAAATTTCATTTTCTGTCAACAAACTTTCTTTAATTGCATAGGAAGATATTAAATACAAGCTCCCGAATCTAGCAAAGATTTTTGGTACAGGGAATTATTCTCTCTAGGTAGGTATTAGAGTCAAATGGGCCTTTCTTTATCCGCGCTTGGCCCAAATGAGCTTTTCTGCATCCGGGCCTCGATGACTTTGTTGTGTCTTGGCCTGATAAATCACTTTCTGTCCCGGTTTCCCATTTGTTTCCCTATAAGAAGAGGAACCTGCTGCTCTTGGTCTATAGTAATGATTACCCGTTGTATTTCGGTTGTATGTGTTTGGGGCAATTAATCCTGAAGCTGAACCATTTGAGTATTTTTTTTTTATCAGACGATGAGCTGCTTCTTTCAGCGTATGTTCAGCTATAGCACCAGCCACTTGTGGCCTATCCCGGACTTGTGTACTGTCTTCATGCCATAATGTGGGAAATGGTTTTATATCTGCTGATGTCAAGATCTTGTCCGGGATGGTTGCTCCACTTGGTGGTTGTGGAATATGAGAGTGTTTGGTAGGATTCATGTATGTAACATTTAAGGCTTTGTTCTGCTCAATGCATGGCAAACCATTGACAGGGGATACAACTTTAGTTTCGAAACCATTTCTTTCACAAAACCAGAGAAAACCGTTCATCCCTTGACTAGAATCCGTGTCAATCACCCGAGGAAGACGTTCATGTGGTGGAGAGAGGTAGTAGTACTGCATGATCTTCTGGGACAGTGGATGAGCGGGGTGTACATATAACAAATCAAGCATCACGCTGTTACGTAGCTGTTCATCTACAGTTAGTGTTTCTTCAAGTTTCCTTGTAGCAGCTAACAGTAGTTTCTCCTCAATGAAAGGAAGTTTTGCAATACCTTGCCAGGCGAAGCGTGTTCCATTCATGTCAATCTCAAAATCAGAAGGGTAAAATTTAAGGATTGGGGATGAAGGATCAGTCATCAACTTTCTGTATCCTACAGGTAGAGCATTTGAGCTTGCAGCAGGCAATGTTCCCATTAACTGGTCAAAAGGTTTAAACGGCTCTCCGGTGAAGAATGTGATTTCCAAATCAGATAGATTTATAAGATCCGAAGCAAACGGAGCATAATGGTAGGGGTAAAACCATTGCCAAGAACATACACCTTGGTAGTAGTACCGGCAAACCCAACACAAACCTTCAACATATTTCTGTACTAAGTCTTGTTTGATTTGCTCATTTTCCTCACTAAATTTCTCAGCATAAAACCTCTCCTTGTAGCCTGGTTCTCCTAGCTTAATCTTATCGTCCATCGGTTCATGTGGTTCCTCAGATGAGTCTCTTCTTGATCTTTGTTCGTTGTTTTCCATCGACTGTTTTATCCACGACCTTTTCTGAAATATTTGATCTTCATTTACAGCTACAGCTTGAATAAAATGCTCTACCCTATCTAGTAAAACCTCACCAGAATCTGTCAGATAACCTCCCATAGCTGTAAACTCTTTTCTGTAAATGTGCATCAGCAAGTTTATAGCTCCCTCTCGAATCTCCAATGTTGGCATGTGTGGTAAGAAATCATTGCCAACAAAGAAGCATAGGAATACAAAATCGTCTATAATTCTCTCAAAATTTATCACAAAAGGAGGTTCAGAAATAGCCAGTTCATATTGCAGATATTCTCGCAACACCCCAATGTTAAGGAACTGATATTTTTTCTTGTGTATTGGAGTATCATCAGATGCAGCATCAGGGCAATCAGAATTGTAAGTGATAAGCTCTCTCAAGATTGAAAAGTGAACTTCATGTGTGGCTAAAGATAGCATTATCAAGTCAGCATCAAGGCCATATAGACAATGGCGAGTATTCGGATCGAAACCAGGAAGATTGCGTTGGAGACGAATGTATGACATAATCTTGTGTTCCCCTTCACCCGGAACATTGGAATCAGAAAGAATTACCTTAACATATTTCCAACCAGGGTTCTGGTTTAACCTAGATTGGACATAATACTGAAGAGCTACAGACAGTAAAGCCATAAACTGGGTTCCAGGAGTAATGACATTTGAATCCGAGGTTGTTTCGGTTTCAGCTCTCTCTTTAGCAGCTCTGAAACGACGAGAACGCTGGTGATTCATCTTTGCTCTGGGTGCAACTCCATCTATGGCCAAGTAAAGAAGCTTCCTCGGACGAATTAGAGAAAAAAGATGGTCAATGTACTCAAACATTGATATGAATACATCATCGTAAGTTGCGGGTGCAGGCTTTCCTTCGGGGTGAAAACAGGGGTGGATGATGCCGTTCATGTCAAGGTACAAATTGTCAAATTCGAAACCGTTAGGGTTAGGTTTCGTGACATCCACGCCATCCTCAAGGACTTCGCTTATAGACTTGGGGTACCTGTCGGCGACCCATCTGTAAAAACCTGGAACTCCCATGGTGTTTGTTCTTCCTTAGATTAGTTTTGAGGCTGGTTTTTATGCTCGCAATTATTATGTTTACTACTCCATCCTAAAGTTTAATATATATAGTAAAATTGATTTCTAAATAATTTGGTTGAATATGGAAAAAGAACGAAATGGAAAATTTGAAAATTTAGTATTACTCATTGACTAGTTTCTCTATTTCCTTTCTTCTTCTGAAAGGTTTATATAAGTAGAATGAAATTAAACCCATCTTCTCTGTGTTGATCTTCACTCATCTGAATTATTAGCAGAGATATGTGACAGTACTCTCTTTTGTTTCAGGGTGTTGGACACAGTAATGATAAAGTTCTTGTGCTGGCAGCTACAAATACACCGTTTGCTCTGGATCAGGTGAAACACATAAGAGTGGATTTGTTTTCCAGCTTTAGATGAGGCGAATTTTGAATATTTAGCTCGCAGGACAGAGGGATTTTCCGGTTCGGATGTGGCTGTTTGTGTAGGTTGCTTGCTCTGAGTCTTTATTTCTAGGTATATATATATAATGTCCTTGTTCTGAGTGGTATTGACTCTATGGCAGGTCAAGGATGCTCTGTTTGAATCTCGCTATATAGCTTTCCTCATGTGTACATATATATATTTATAATTTTACCATCAAATCTCTAACTCTAGAAAACTATTTAGCAATTAGTTTTCTGTTGCTGACCAATGCAAAATTCTTCAGATGAACAAGAAGCATATCATGAAAAGAAAATGTTTCGGAGTCAATTAGGGTGTAAGTAAAACTATGAACAAATCAATATAACCTATAAATGATGTCTTTCTGTATTACTATGTCAACAGCTGGTGGCATCTAAAATCCAGGAGGTGTATTCTTCTAATATTTTAAACTTCTGGCGCTTTGCTATTTCTAAGAAAATCTTCATACTCTTGCGGAACTCTGACCCGCTCTCCTTACATCTATAGGATCCAGCACACTCGCACTGCTCTGTCAAATGAGCGGCTTTCACCCGATTGCACCTAATGCACACTAGATCCTGCATATGGTACATTCTTTCTTTCTGTACCACCATTTGGAGAAGACTATTTTCCATTTGCTCTCTGTCATATATTTTCCCACATTGTGAATCTATACAGGACCATTCTTTCTCTGTTAATAGAGCAGGGTCTCTGCATAAATCTAGGTCTCTGTAGGCATCACAGTTGCTGCAACAAGGAAACACAATACAATCAAAACTCGGTAAATGCATTTCAGCTGTCTTACTGCTTACTCCCCCGAAAGAAAGTTAAGTATTTGAAGGGTAGTTCTATTCATTTTGGTGGGATTTGGGGATCTATAAAATTTTCTTATCTTCTGATGTGACGAGACGCATCCGCGTGTTGCAACGAGACCACGCTTTAGATATAATGAATGACTCACAAGTTTGATATTGCTGTGCATATTTGGTCTCTAAAGCAGGGGATTTATGATAATCTAATAAGCTATGGCCAGAAGACCACTCTAACCCGGAAAGCTATTAACTAGATTTAATTAATAACTACAATGCATATCTGAATGAGTATTTCTTTTGGTCAAGTAATACCTGCAAGCCACATTGGGTAAGATGAAGGAGGGCCCAGGATCAAGAAATTCGGCTTCCGCAGCACATTCTTTTACATTAATGTACTTCAACAAATTCTTTCTCATTACCTGTGCAGAAGAGAATGCATGAGAAATATTGCAGGTATAGAGAACAAAAATGAGAGCACCCATCTGAACAGATATCCAAATTTATTGGTAAACACTGTTTTAAGAACGCAGTTACAAATAGTTTTCTAGCCATAAAGATAAACAAGGCCTCACTGTAAGTTTTATAACTAAGATAATATATTCAGAGGATTTGTGTATACTCAATATTGTTATAAAATTGAACCAGTACCAGGTATATATGGAAAGGAGAGGAGCATTACCAGAACATCTTGCTGGACGTGTTGGTCAAGAGCCAGAACAGCACAGATAACCTGTATAAATTCTAACGTGTAGTCGCCTTTGGGAGCATGACCCGAAACCTGAGATGCATCTGGCTCCTTCATGTGTGACATGATATCACTGACTTTTTTAACAAGCATATCTATGAAGGTGGATCTTATCTGCATAAATAAAGACAAAAAAGATATGAGGAGGCAATCTTTTGGGTGAATGAAAAATAAATCAAGGGAATTGGCTTTCAGACTACCTGTTCCTTGAGATATTCTACCATCTGCGCCTCTAAACTATCTGAACTACCCCTTTTCTTCGTTAATGCAAATTTCCAGGGATCAAATATAAACTTCGCAACTATTATGATGAAATCCCTCTGCCAAGATAGAATGCATGAGTGTCAAATAAAAATGGTCCATGCATTGACACAGATTTCCATGCCGCTAAATAAACATTGGTGAATGACGGTTCTGTCTGCATACCTGAATATACTCAGGTAAAAGTCGTGCAACACTCCACTTTGGTTCAATAGTCACTTCGTCAGGTGAGATTTCCTCCTCAGTAGCTCTGATACCAGCGTAGTTATACTGAAATGTTGAACAAAACATATATCTCGATGAGAAGAAAAATATTTAGAAAAGGGGAGATCAAGAAGCCTGATTGATTTAGAATGAAGGTAGTCGAGTGGTCCAACCTGGTCCATGAAAAGTAACGAGTGCCAGTAGTGAACCGGCTCGAGCAAGATCCACTCAAAGGTATCGCTGCAGGAGGCAACGCACAAGAATCAGTGACAGGAAAATGAGAACAGTCCATTAAAGATTCAGAGTCAGACATATACTGGGTCAGGAAGGAACCTACATATTCCCTACTGCTGTGAGTAAGTTTTCACAAAAAGCCTTAGCACTAGATAGATCAAATTTCGCTGTGTCGATAACGACCTTTGAGAAGTCTGCATATATTACTATAGCACCTAATTTCCGCAAATCATGCAGAAGCAGCGCAAACACCTTTTGCATGACCTACAATATTTGATGAAACCGCAAGGTGTCAAACAAATTTAAATTATTAAAACCACATGCTACTATTATAGGTTACGAGAGGCATACTGCAGCAAGGGGGTATAATTTGTACGCTACAGATTTAATAAAAAAAGTTGACTGACAAAGATTCATACAAAGAAACGAGGAGGAATGAATATACAGTTTGATGATTTAGCCGCATTAACTTAGTTATACTGATAAAAAGCACGAAGAGTTAAATTTCATTTTACCTTGTGAAGCATGAGATGAAGAGCTGGATCATGAAGCTTCGAGCAAGGGCTACAGTATGAAATTACAGCTTGAGTATTTAATGAGTCAAGAACAAAGTAAACATGTTGCAGGATGGACACAGTCATACCTGCAGAGCCACCACGACAAACGTTGCAAAATGGAATCAGCATATATGTTGTCAGATCTACGCACATCAGCCAAGCAACTCTGAATCAATTGTTTCAGGACACGAAATGCTTGCGCACATCCAGTGGTCTCATCAAAACTGGTGTTATCATTTGAACTAGTTCCTCTAGAATTTACATCCTGTTCAAATTCCAAAAAGCCGCCTCCCTCCATTTCACTCACCAGGTTGCTTTTCAGAAGGGCATTAACAGCCAAGTTATGGATCTGCACAACGCTTCTTGATCAGAAGACAATCCCAAAAGCAAAACAACTA
Organism: Aurinia saxatilis; assembly: GCA_900406295.1. Classification (NCBI taxonomy): domain Eukaryota; kingdom Viridiplantae; phylum Streptophyta; class Magnoliopsida; order Brassicales; family Brassicaceae; genus Aurinia; species Aurinia saxatilis. The sequence goes on along the minus strand of OVAP01000046.1, from coordinate 47,826 downwards.
AAGATTAAAAAAAATTGACCTTTAACTCCACAGACACTTTTCTATACGCCCCAGGGTATACCAAGCATGTCTGTTGCACCTGTGTCAAAGAAGTATTCCAGTTATCACCTTGATAGGCAATGCAAAACCATGGAGATGGGCGAAGATCATGAAAAAGTCAAAAGAAACTGAAAAGGTAAAAGAAAAACCATTTGATGACATACCTCATCAGCAAAGAATGTCTCTTCATTGTTTATACCTCCAAGGTCTGGAACACCATTATCTGACACCCACAAGACCTATTATACAAAACAGATTCAAAGATATCATAAAGCTGCTTCTTCTCTCTTAAATACATACCAGGAACTTCTAAAAGATGAATAAAAACGAAATAAAATCAGATATATGGACAATAGCCGTTTTGCCAAGGTTTCAGGAATATAGTTTTGAAGCTGTAGCACAGAGCAAGAGCAATACGGCAAACAGATAAAAAGGACGGCAAAATTGTAATAGTGGAACTATTAAAACGCTCTGAAGCTAGACAGAAAGTCGAAGAATAACCTGTTGCTGGTCACGGAGTGCCCTGGACAGGAAGATATCTACAGTGAATGTCAACCAATCAAGTCCAAAGTTCCCGAGAGGCACCTAGCAGTTGTGTCAGAAATATCAATAACTGCACAAAAGCAATAATCTGAAGAGCTACATTCCACTTTACAAACATAACCTACATGGGCGTATCTTGATTGGGCAATCCTCCGATCCAACCACTGAAATGCTGCAGCACAACGGAACATTGCTATTTTTGCTGCTGGACGTTGCCAGGAGACAGGCTATATCACAAGCACACCCACACATACACATTTATCATTATTTGATCAAATTAACGTCTACCATAACAGGAAGAAAAAGAAGATGAAATTAGCCAATTGGTTGATCGGTCAAGGAACCTGATAACTATTGTCATCGCTGTTGAAGGGAATCCTCACACATGGGAAATCATCCAGGGCATTTATACCTTCCTTCATGATGTTAAAGTCAGGGCACTCGATGACTGCAACAGTTGGTCCACAATTTTCTTCTCTGCAAGAAAAGGAAACGATGGGAAAAGTCAAATCAGAGCGGGATGACCTGACATGGCCTTCTATGAAATGTCCAAAGTCTGTTGGTTTTGTTGTCACAACAGACGATTAAATTCCTTCTTTGTTTTTTAGTTAACTGACAGAAATTTTCTAATTGACAAAGAAGATGAACCAATTCACACAGGAAAAATGAAATAAACTGATCAGCATCGGAAAATTATGAGATTAAACAAGTCATCGAAACATAGAACAGGCCTATCGTACTCAGGAAAAGAATTTACCTGTATTCACTTATCGCTTTTTGTATAATCTTCTTTGCAGCTTCGGGGTGGTCAACATAGTCCACCTGATGATGAGCATTCGAAAAAGCTTAAAAAATGCAGGACGGTGCAGCAGGGGTTGTAGGAAATGATTTTAGAGCTTACCTGGAAAAGGCTACCATCCCAAGACAATGACTCGAGTGACAATTCTTGGCAACTATCTCTAAACTGTCTCTCAAGGGCAGATGGTGATAATTCCTTGTCGCCATAAGGATTAACTACCACAGCATACATGAGCTTTGGTGCTTGACAATATAAAACATATATAGCACGTCCTGTTGAAGTGCTGCAAACAAGGTAACCATGAGATAAGATATTCTGGAATAAAATGAAACCAAATATCATGGCCAAAGAAGAAATGAAACAAAGTTCAAAATGTTAAAGGAACTAATTTGTGAAAGCAACAGAGTTCATATATGATGGTTCTAATATTACTACTAGAGATGTGGACAGGTAAACACTACATAATGTGACAAGGAAATGGAGCTTTACCTGTTATACAAGTAAACAAGTGGAATTGAACGCTCCAAGTAGTGACATTCAGTTGTAGTTTTCATATGAAGTTCACCAACATTCCATCCATCTTGGGTGTTACGGTGCTTGGCCGTCTTGTCGATTTTGCATACACAACCAATCTGACATATTGCACTAAACTCCAGAGGCACCTTAGTTTCATATATGCCCTGCCAAAGTCAAATATGAGACTAGCAAGTAGAATAACAGTATTCGGTTTATGCGAAATAAATGTCACGACATGCATGGTTACCAAGAAGTTGGTCAGGTGATTATCTGGCTGAGTGGCTTAGTTAGCACAAGAACAAAAATTAATTTCTGCCGACCAGACAGGTCACTGGCTCACATTCACATTTCATTCTAAATAACAAACAAGACAGCATGGCCAACAGCCACTTTTACTCAGGCAGACCATTTTACAGCAGACAAAATTCAGACTCCTAAAGACCAGGTACAAGTTATCTCTTCACTAAAATGAAATGCTACCAAATATCACAGAATCAATTGTAACCAAACGAAGCAAAAAATTAAACATAAAAGGTGGATATTCGATAAAAGGTTGTGACACTTTATTTTATTAGTAAAATATTTCACCTCAATTTCAGGGTCTGCCAGAAGAGCGGCAAGCTTTTTGCTTTCCTTTTTAAATTGATCTTCCTGAATCTTAACCTGTAGAGAAATTAACAAAATTGTAACTTACTAGAAGGAAAGCAAGTGGGAAAGATGTACAATGGTTAAATACATGCCTCGATCAAATTATAACAAGGCCTTCCATGAGGAAGAATCTTGTTGACACACTTTCCAGGGAAATTTCCAGCTATAGGAGCTTTAGAATTAATGTAAAACACCCTTGGGATCGTCAGTGGGATCTTAAGCATCAATCCTTCCACAACCACCCAAGCATAAAATTGCCCGCTCTGTGGACTTGAGATCAGCTGTACTATCTAAAAAGTAGGAAAGACAACATTACATAGCTGCAAACGATTAGCCAAATATATAAAGTACAATAAGGTAGCCCTGCACACCTGCCAATGCGAACTAGTCAAAGCTTCTTCAGGCCTCCTAAAGTATGAGCCTACACCTCCTCTTCCCTGACGGACATTTTGGTTTATCTCACGAGCATCAATCTGGTTTGCAGATTTTATATCACCCAACCTATAAGAAAAGGGATACACAGTCAACAAGTTACAAAAAAATATAAAAGCAGTAGATGTTGTATGAAACTACATTTTGTTCCAAATCAAACCTACTTGCGGTAAGATGAATCCTATGAAAATACCATTATGAAAACTACCTTCGTTTTTTCTTCTTCTCTAGGGTTACTTTCCATTTTCTCTTTTTTAGTTCAAGCCAACCTTGGTAATCTATGTCCTTGTCAATGTTCGGAGATATATCTTCGAACATTGGTTCCGAACTCTCTTGTTGCACGCGTTCAGGCTGTTTTTTATTGACTTCATTAGAAGTCGCAATTGGCTTTCGCCCATTTAAGGAAGGCCTTCTTTCTTTACAAAAATCCTCAATATCTTCCACATTATCTTGAGTCACATAATGTTTTGCATCCGACGCACCATCTTTACTTGCTGAACTGAACATATCAACTAGTTTTCTCTGGCGAAATTTGTCGTCTTTCTCACGAACCTTTTTATGGAGCCAATCAGGATGAAGCACCCTAGGCACGGGATTTGCCACCTATAGAGGTCATTTAAGTCGTTAGATATTTATCGAAAGAACATTAAGCAAAACCAAATAAAGTGAGAATAGTCACAATGAACCTTTTGCATAGCAGCAGGGATGGTAATAACTTTTTGGATAGCTGAACTAAGGCGCTGCTTGTAATACGCCCAGTCAATAATTAAACGAATTCCGACGTCTGATGATGTCTTGCACCATTTTCGCAGATAAAACTTCATTATTTCTGTAATATGTTGAAGATTTACATCACGTTTGAATGTTAAGAACATAACAATACATAATCACACCAACAACAGAATGTTTACCAGGCTCCGTTTCAAATATGGCAACAGGAACAGCACGCTCGCTTACAGGTGTCCCCTAATCATGAAAAGTTGTTAAGTCGAACGAGTTAGAAAATATTACGAACTAGAATAATATTACAAAAGAGCTCGAATAATTGAGAAAGAAGCTTAATGAACAGTAAATACTTCTTGAGATGTAAGCAGCATTTCTAGTACAGAGATTATGCATATGTAAAAAAAGAAAATATGTAAATATCAGCAGTGTTCCTAACTAAGAGCTCCACCAATAAAAATTGTTAGTAGAACATCCACTAGAGTGTTACTTATAACTACCATAAATATCAGTGAATATGGAAGAACATATGTGAATTAGTCAGTTTTATCATGCGACCTAAGTAATTGGTTTCCCCTGGTCAGAAATGGATGACCCTTAGACCAAAGTCTAGCAATCCATTAGCAGATGTCAAAGAGGGGAAACCAAAGTTCCAAAAAATTTCAAGTTTGACAGAGATATACCTTTGGTTCACAAGCAACGATGTATTGGCAACGCAGTCCTTTATCCTTGACCATTGAATCACCAAGAAAATTAGCCAGGCGTTTTGCTGTGGTCACTGCACATGACTTTTGCTCACCATAATCTGCTAATGATTTGCTCATTGTGCTTGATTCTGATATATAATCTAGCAGTTCACTATCTGCAATATCTTTTCCTTGATTCTGAAAAAATGCAAAGTAAAACCTATATGTTCAGCAGAGTAAAATAAAAGTAATAATAAACTAAAAAGGAACAGGAAAAAAGGTATTTGACATACATCGAGTAGGTCAAGCCACCGATTTGCAACGGCTGCCACAGCAGAATAACACTCTTCGAGAGTTGATCCATGGAGAAATTTGTCAAAAAGCTCGGCCTGTAGGGAAAAGAAAGACAGAAGATATTATTTAATTCAGTTACTGACAGCTCCATTAAGTGTTAAAGTAAGAAAACACATGTAAATACTCTACCTATTTTCCTAGAATGCTGGTCCAAATCATGAACGTCTTACTACATAACACAGTCCATATTTATGATACGCTTAAGTAATAACATGAATCCAATAAATAGAATGAAGATGTTTAAACCAAATAAATGTAGCATATATTTTGTTCACATAACAGATGTATTATTAATCACTTCTTTCTTTTATGATATATGAGCTCTTGATACGTACTATATGGTCATCTGAGCAAGCAGTCTAGAACCACTTTCGCTAACAGAGATTAGAACCTTAGAACTCTGCTAGAAAGAGTTTCTAAAACAAGTGGATCAGGCGAAAGACACTAAAGCGCAATGAGCAAAAATGTAGATAAAGCAACAATTTGATGAACCATCACAAGTTTATAACACAAGAAATAAAGAATACCTGGAAAACTTTAATGAGTTTTAGCTCCCCTCTACGCTTGATCTCAAACCCCTTCAGTTCTGCTAAGGTTCCGTCATGATTGAAAACAGCATAACGCTTCTTAATTAAGATTCCTTCTTCTTTTGATGCAGGAATTATCATTGCCTGAATGGAGAGGATTTCAAACAAACAAAATTGTCACCAGCAATCAAAGAGCAGCCCACGTCAAAACGTTATAACGTCTAGGCATACCTTGTAAGGTCCATCCACTTCAAATTCAATTGAGCATTCACTATGTGACTTGTATGTCTTGCGTACTGGATCTACAAGAGTCTGTTCCAAAACAAACAACCAAAGGGGAAATAAATCATTGAGACAAAGCAAATCGGTTCAGAACCTCAAAAAAGTTTGTAATGTCATATGTTTATCTAAGACTGAACACAAAAGCTACTTGAAGTAAGCGAGAGCTAAGCATACCTGATATTGATCGTTTGTATTATTGTTTGCCACATCAACATTAAGCATGACACACGGATAAGAGATTGTGAGTTTTTTCTTGTCTCTGCAATAAATAAATAAACGATTAATAGTTGATATAATGTCTTGAGAAGCACAAGAAAACGTAATTCCCCTTTCACTACATAAAACCTCTTTAATATATCGAAATATTGCTATATATTAAAAATATGCACATAGAGCAAGGAAGTTCCTAACAAAGGGGCTTGTATATCATGGGAATTGCAAATCTTACATCGTTTTAAAAGTAAAGTTCTCAGGAAAAGATCCAGGGAGACAACACCATATACCATCTGTATCCAGCTCAAGTGGTTTCCCAATTCGCTCAATAAGCAAACGGGCATTCTGGATGATTTTGGCGCCAGTATACGTAACAACACCAGCCATTTCCATGGAGTACCATCTTGCACCCCTGAAATTGGTTTCAAGTAAAGCTTCAGGTCAATCAAAATGGAAAAGACAATGAAAGTATACCAAAGTCCAGGCTCTTAGAGGACTCACTTTCGCATGACATATCCATAGAAGGAGTTAAGTATACACTTATGAGCCAGCTGCAAAGAATCGTAGACCACTACCATGTCCTGATGCAAAATTTTGATGTTATAACCATCTAAAAGAAGTTCCGGAATCATATATACGAACAACTATATCAGATAACATACTTGTGCTTCCTGGATCTTGATCGAATTGCCACTTGCTTTGGCCTCTGACAATTTTCCCTTCCACACCTTGTTAAGTGTTTTGTATTCATACCTCCTATCTCGGAAGCTTTAATTACAATACAACCACCAATACGAAAAAGTAATTAGGACTTATATCAGCATTCATCATATGTTCACCAAACGAGCTTGTTGCTCAAAAGACTAAACGTCCAAACAGAGTCTCAATCAAAAACATGGTTGGGAACACAAAAGCCACACACCTCCGAACCGTGTCCACGTAAAACGAGTTTTCTCTCATGCATATCCCAGCCTCACGAACTTCAGTGATTGGCTTGTCAAGGACTCGTCTATACGCCTGCCAAAAGCAGAATGAATTACCATTATACATTGTAGGAAATATTATTATCGAAAGAGAGAGATAAAGAATACCTTTTGACTATACTTTTTCAGTCGTTCTTTTAGTTTAGTTTGTTGTTCCACCTTCGGCAGATCTAGGAAAGATTTGGAAGACTGAAGATTTTCACCAGCGTCAACAAATTCAGATTCAATTTGCTTCTTCAGGTGGTAATAATCACTGCCAAACCATTTAAACTGAAGTTAAGAACTTAAGACTCGACCTACAAGGTTTAAATCCAAGGTAAGCTGGAATGATATAAGTCAAACCTTTTCTTTGCCATATATGTCACCCCACGCCAGACCCATTCAAGTTTTCTAAGACAGGTCTTTCCCGGGCGGTTGAAATCACATGCTGTGCAAACCTCATTCGTTACTATTGATGGTGGCTGAAAATTAAAAGGAAACTTTCACTTAGCTTAATAGTTCCGGGGGATTTCAAATCTTCATTTTTTTTGGATGAAAGGATACATGATCTTAAAAGCGACAGTTGTGATTATTTTGTGTATGGAACACCACCACTTCACTGATGTTAAGTAGATACAATTTGAAATTGCATGTTTCAACATCCAATCCTGAATACAGTAAGAAACATGCAAACGGAGATTTAATGCACCTGAAGCCTGTTTGTTAAGATGATATTTGGATACATAGCTGCAACATCAAGGTGATATATAAGAGGCCCCTCTTCACGTATTGGGTCATCTCGTAACTTCTCGAGCTGCAGGATCAATAAAACCGCAAACTCATAAGAGAACTATGACCTCATCCAGAGACAGGGAACACAAAGGAAAATAATACATAAGACTATCACGTTTTTGTTCTGCTTTACAATATCTAAGTATGCAGATGCCTGGTCGATGAAAACTACTATAGATGAAGGATACTCGATAGACAGATTTCTTCCGGAGGCCCAACTATTTTCTTTCCACAAGCCCTACTGTGATTACTCAAAAGAAGAGAAGGCTCATAGATATGATATTAACATGTACAAAACTGTACATGCAGACCGTGGGGACATCTTAAATTCTCAACTCAAAAGAAATGTGTATGCATTGTCAGCCATTCAAAGAGATAAGAGAATCAAAGTGCTGATAAGAAACAAGGGTATAAGCATCACATCACTATCTCTAATTCAGAAGGAAATATTCATACCTTTTCCTTGATTTCGTCCTTCACTTCATCATAATTGGAAATTGAATCCATGGTCATTTTTCCTTCTACAGTGATAGCATATTCCAGATCTCGACCAAGGTTATCAATCAGTAGCTGCATTCAAAGCGTCCAATATTAGAAAGGTGCATAATTAGCTACGACGCAGTCGGGCAGAAAAGAATCAGGCATAAATTAACTGCAGTTCAGATGAAATTACAGAAAAATAAGTGATATTTGAATAGAAACCATATAAAAAAAGGTAAATGCTAAGGAAACAACAATACAAATCATCTAACATTACACTGAATAAATATAAAGCAGATACTAGCCTGGTATGCTGATGAGTCAAGCTTAAAACTGGTTGGAATGTCAGATCTGAAAACACCACTTTCGAGGCACTCTACATGGCCACCAATATATGTCTCACTTTCAAGAAGGTGACCTTGGTAGAACTTTTCAGGATCAGCTTGATTTTTGTTAGGACATACAACATTCGCCTTGTAAGCCTGTGCTGAGGATGGAAGACTTCAAATTAATAGAATGTGCCACAGAATAAAAATTGCTAAAGACCAAAAAGTAGATAGGAGATTACCTCAACCATCAGAAGCATTTCACAAAGGGTGCCACTCCCTTTGCGTAAAACCTCATCAGGCACCATTGGGATGATAGTTGCTAGAGAAAAAATGAATGGATGGACATATGTCATGTATAGGTAATAGGTTGCAACGGCATCAGAGACAGAGTAGGAGGCCATTGTCTGCGAGATAATTTCCAACAGGGAATCAGAAATAAGATATCAGCATCCAACTCCATGCAACATCTTGCAAGCAAGACAGCATAGACTAAAAAATCCACAATTGCTTTAACCAATCAGTCACCACATCTATGTCATCAGCTAAATTTTGTGTACAGTTAAGACATTGAGTTAACATGAGCAAACATTTCTTCAACACTTAAATAGGCAATTAGATGAAACAATTAGCATGAGTTAACATGAGCAAACATTTTTTCAACACTTAAAATATAATCAGCTGTTACTTTAGCCCATTCTAGCGCCATAAAACAATTAGCTACAATTCTAACCGAAAAAAAGATCATGTGGAAATTGCGTGATTATCTCTAGGCAATACCTGTGGCTTTTCCTTGGCATACTTAACCATTTCCTCCGGGTTCACTTCCAGTGGATCATAACCCAGTTTTGCCTTTGTAACAGCCTGGCAATTAATTGAGAGATGTGCATAACTCAAAATCACAATATAAACTCCTTCACAAAAGGAATAAATGACAACAAAAGATAAATAATGACAAAGAGAGAGAAGTAGAATCAACCTTCAGGCCATGGCTTCCCTGAGGAAGATAACTATCACGTTTCACCCAAGCAAAACAATCCAAATGGCAAACAAATTTAGCTCGACATTCACCTTGATTCTGATCACAACGGAACCCCAACTCCTGCAACCACAGGGAAAGAAAGCAAAACCCATCAGCCAATTGTGGGATTCATTTGAAACCAGATTATGCTCAGAAAATAAGAATAAGATAGGAACTGGAGGGTACGATGCAGAGAACCAAGAACTGGAGTATTGGAGGTTTTACTATAGAGCTGAGATTAGAACCAAGGTTCGGGGAAGAGTGGCAACCTTGCCAACTCTCAGAAGACTTTAGTTTTCAAACACAAAACACATGTCACTCAATATTGAAAAGTAATTAATTTATATTTTGAGGAAGGAGACAAACAATAAGTTAAAGTAGGCAACTTAGTGACAGTCTAGGAAGCGCTCAAGCAGCGTTACTAATGTATTTAAAAGCAGATGCACGCTCACAAGGCCACAATAGAATCAGTGAATACTGTCACAAACTTATTCATACAGAATTCCTCGTAAATCATATATGTCCTTTCGGTCACGCAGACGTAAGAAATTGAAACAATGCCTCAATGATAGAAACAGGCTGCGTACCTCATTCATTTGTATCCCATGATGGGATGCTCTCTGTTCTATAAAAGGCCAGTCAAAAAAGTCACCATTGTATGTAACATATATACCGGGCTTCAAATCTTGCATATGGGAAAACCATTTTTGAAGGAGTTCAACCTATAAGACAAAACAAAAAAAATAGTTCAGTTTTAAGCAAATCAATGTTTCTGATAAACTAATCAAATCAAGAGCTAATTAAATTACCTCGTTGTTAACATTCATGACTTTGAAATGCCCTTCAAACTCTGGTTTGGGCGTATACTCCAGATCTTCTACATCTTCGCCAACACACTGATCAAAATATTATGTAAATAATCAAACAAGAATAAAGTGATCCAATAATTAGAGGAAGGAAAGAGCTATACCAACTACAGATGACATAGGCAATGAAAACTTTTTAACAAATCAGATATCATATTAAAATTATATAACAAAATGTTACATTAGTTCACAAACAGTCCTAATGTCATATCATAAAAAGCAGGATAATTTATATGCATTTTGGATTAAGCGTGCAATCAATTATTGAAGGACCACTCGTATTCATGAGTTTTCCTCTAATGATTGCTCGACATACTTCAAAAGATGGCAATGCAGGGCTATATAGCAGCACCACTCCATTAAAAATTTGGAAACCATCCCTCTCCAATCATCATCTATTAGATTATATTCAATACAGAAAAATGTATATAGCAATTACCTCTCTGTTAATAATTAGAAAACCTTGACCATCAACCATGTAAGATATCATCATTATCTGATCATATTCAGCATCCGGAAACTTCAACGGAAGCTTTGTTGTCTCTATATCAAATGCACAAACACGGACTTCTGCCCGTTGGAGAAGATCTGTCCTCTTCTGTAGTGTGACATCGGTGCTGGAAATACTGACATTGTACCATTGCCCACTACGCACATCTGGACAACAACAAAAATACAATGATATTGACAATCACGAGGGCTAAAAATAAATTCTAGTTCGACCAGACAGATTACCAATATCAATTGCAAACCGAACATGATAAGGAACATCGTACTCGCGGAGGTCCACCACAGAATCTAAGCAATCTTGAGGGCGTTGTTCTCTGCATTCCATGAATTAAAAAGTGACCAGGGTATCTTAAACATGTAAAAGAAACTTGAGAATAACTAAGAACAAAGATTAAGAGGCGGAATTTGAAAACCACCATTACATGTCTTACCGTTTTCCAGACAATATGGATTCATATGCATCAAGTGCATCAAATTTTGCCTGGTTTCGTTCGACAATATGCGACAGATCCCTCTTGACTTCCATCAGTTGTTGCACAGTATCAAATGATACTTTCAGATATATTTTTTGCAAGCCAGATAGATGATTTTTCTGCTCATGAATATGAACATTAAAGAAACTTGAATTGGTAGGTCACAGAAAAAACTTAGATAGACACACTAAGCAAAATAAATACAGAAAAGGTACTGAAACCTATAAATTTTACATATTATTACACTAAAGTAAGTAAGAGTGCTAAGTACTAGAAAACTAACTTTAACATTTATAGCATATCAATGCAAGATCACTTTTAAACATATACAACCGTTGCTGATTTTTTTTAAGTTACAAGAAGAGGGTAAGAACTAGAGGTAGGTAGCAATGTTTTCTATATTAGTCTATGTCGAGAAAAAAATATGGCACTAATTAACTAGCAGATTGACTAAATCACAGTATCAGGAAGTCAGACTTCAACTTATAAAACACGAAATGCCTTTATTGACTTACAAGATCAAGATCTTCTTTTTCGACAATCTCAATATCAGCCACTTTTCTTTCATACCGGCGTCTCAAATAGGCTTCAACTTCCATTTCCATTTTGTCCTGCAATTCGTCATTGCAGGTTTGTTGACATCTAGGACGAAATTATATGAGTGATACAAGAAGAATTCAGATGAAATATACAGAGAGAAACCATCATACTTTCGTCGCTACATAGAAATAAGGGCGGAACTTGTACTTCGTCTTGAAATAAGACCCATCCTGCAAAAAAAAACCCTCCCAACGAAGTTAACATTTGGAAAAATACAAAAAATAACTGCTCATCAACTTATACAAAGCTGCCATAGCTAACCTGAGTAACAAAGTACAGGTCCACACAACTGTAGGATTTCCCCGTATCGGAATCTTCCCAAGACGACTGCAAAACATATAGTAGAGTAACCAATTAGTGAATACCATTACCAATAAACCAAATTAGCTGAACAAATTCACCATATCAAGCCCATTTTCCTTCTGCTGATAACTGTTTCCAGGGAACACTTTTTTACTGTATGCCTCACTAGACAATACCTAAATTCTCGGAGTTTAGAGTATGACTCAATGGGCAATACCAATTTTACATATGCATAACAAAAAGCCCCCAATAAATTGTAAAAATCGATTCCGAAACCTACTCAAAATGCGATTTATCGGAAGAGACTTACAGAAGCGAATGTGAGTAGCCACCCGAGCCGAGTTTCACCTTCGGAGAAAAGCCCAAACCCTAATTTAGATTCGAGCTCGTCTTCCGCAGTATTCACTACTTTCTGCATCTTCGACCTCCGTGAGTCCTTCCGATCCCATCTTCGATTATCTCCACTCATTTTCGCTGCAGCGATTGATAAATTACGCGAGACGGAGAGACTAATTTGTATGAAAGCTTCTTCTTCTCGAAGAAACTTTGGATGCGAATTGAAATTAGGGGTTTTTCAGTGGTAGGGTTTTGTGGATGCTGAAGAAGAGAGTGTGAATCTAGAGAGAGAGAGGGAGAGAGAATCTTGCTTTTATCATTTTCCCGCGCTTTGTAACTTCTCTCAGATTACTAATAAGCCCCTCATTTTTTTAGTCTAATTGGGTCAATATTTTCATAAATTAATTGGGCCTTCTCTTAAAGAATGGCCCGTACGTATATATTTGTTTCTGAAACATTTTCATTCAAAGCAGCAAATTAACGTCGAGAAATCAAGATCAAAAGAGGAGGATGGTTAAAACAACGTACAAGCTCGGATCCCTGTAGTAGTTTGAACATTCTTGTAAAATAGTCACTTGGACCCAAAACAAACGATCCATGCATCTTGAGTCCTTGACACATTCATCAAGCAGTTAACAATGGCACATCGTATAAAATGTGATTTTGGCATGGCATACAAGAGACTCTCCATATTGATCGAGCATGAGAGCAATTAAAAAAAAAAATGCTTGGTAGATGCCGTTGCAACTACAAGCTATGTCCCTGGTGGTTTGATCATGCTTGTAACGATCTCCACAGAAACAAGTTAAAAGTAACCTTAGAAATAAAAAAACGCACATCAAATGTTTGTTCGCAAGTAAGACAACAAGAAAATTCACTCATAAATATAGTAAAAGAACACAGATTTCAAACAAAACGATCGATCAATTAAACATGGCCACTTTCAAGCTCTGTCCCCTTGAGTCCTTGACACATTCATCAAACAGTTACACTAAGAACCTTCACGAAGCCATATCCCGCAGGGACTATAAGCAGGTCATCAAACCATTCTTCAATGTCCCCCCGAATTTCATGAGCAGTTGGCCTTTTAAGCGTTGCAATGGCACACCGGATCACCTTCTTTGTATAATCCACATACTGGTCCCCGAAAATCGCCAGCTTTCCACCATAATTAGCCAATCTAACAAAAGCACGTCTAGAGAAGTTAGATTGTCTTCCCACACCTTTCACCCATCTCCACGTTCTTGCCTTAGTGTCATACCATTGGATTCCATATTTTACAGTGTAACAATACATAACATTATCTATCACGCAATGAGAAGACGAATATCTCCACCTCTCACCGATGCTTGCGTTAGCAAAGTCATCTGAATTGTAACCCCCCTCACCCTTGCTTCTTTCACCAACCAGGTCCCATCTACATTCCTTAGGATCGTAAGCCATCGCGTCTTCACTCCCACACATCACATGGAACTTTCCATCAACACATGCACTTTTGGAATAAGAGTCAGCAGTGTCGTAAGGGCTGGGAAGGTGATCCCAGGTTTGTGTTACTGTGTCCAACACCCCAAAGAAATCTTCATCATCATTTTTGAGGTATGCGGCTACATATATCTTCCTATCGAGCACGCTAGCAGAAACCAACCTTATCTCATCGGGCAAACTTGGACCCTCGCGCCACGTGTGAGACTGACAATCAAGAATCGAGACGCTAGAGGAGGGCTGGTTGAAGGATCCACCAATGTTGTAGATATCAGAACCAACCACCGCGAGGTTTGCAAAGTTAGTAGGATGAGTAGAATGAGGAATCGGGACTGCAGCCAAACGATACCCCTCCGTCTGCTTGCATAGAGTGAACCAGCAAGGATTAGGGTCTGTAGGGAACCGTAAGCAAACATAAGCACGAGTCTCGGTGCATCCCAAGAGTGTCCCGGCCTTGTTCGATTTTGGCGTCTTCTCCTCGTCCGAAGTTTCCATTCTTCCCAACATCATAACCTAGCAAAGCTTTTAAGTTGATCAACAAAAGATTCTGGTTTAACAAGCAAAATGATCAACAAAACCTAGGAATTTCCAACCTTAAATCACAAAACCTCGATCGTGTCGTCGTCCCTTGAAAAGAATTGATAACCTAGCCTTGTATTCGATACAAAAAAGTATAACATGTATTGGTGTATATATATATAAGCAAGTGAATTGGGTCGGTCATGGAAAAAAAGGTAAAAAATAATTTAGCAAAAAAAATAAAAGGTAAAAACTACTATGTGACATTGTTTGGAATCCATTGCCTCGCCAATAAACTCTGTTTCTTCGAAACATTTTTGTAGCCAATTCAGGCTCTTTCTATTCATCAGTTCATTTAGAATTATGCAATCTCCTTCAAATGTTACCTTGACCTTGTGGAAATCCTCTAGACCACTGAGTTGGGGCAACAGAGTATCAGAAATCTAATAAAGTGAGAAACACTGAGCAAAAATACTGTTTTTAAAACATATCTGCACCATCGAAAATTATTTTTCATTTGGGCAGAAACCCAAGGATCTCACTACATCTTTAGGTTCTGTTATATATTGAGAACAACTATGATCCACACTACAGCACCAAAGCTATGGTTTGGTTTCAGCAAAAAAGAAGAAAAAAAACGATTTCCAAGTTAACAAGATCAAAATAACGCAAACATAACTCGTACGTGAAGCCACTCGCCTTGCTTTGCTTCTGCTACTTAGATAGGACTGAGATAATTCGCAAATCTACCTGTCACCGGAAAAGAAAAGGTGTTGGAATCTTAAACATGAATGACTTCTGATTCAAAGACTCACACCATCCTAAGTTCAAGATAACATATCACGAATTCATCCCAAAAACCGAAATTCCTATTTCTAATCCAGGGAATGCAAGATATGGCTACGGCTCCATGATCCACACCATAGCACATGAGTCTTCCATATTTTTGCTCAGAGTCAAAGCTAATCGAATAGTTATACGGGAACCAAAACTATACAATCTTTTCTTAACTGAACAAAAGAAACTGTAACGAATGCAACAATCCATTGTTCATTAACAAGAATGTTGCCAAAACCAGTATGATCCTATAAGCTCAGTGAAGTAAATCAAACCTTTTTGCATCTCAATTCTGAACCGATAAATCAACAGCTAGCAGCGAAGAAGGGTAATAAGCATCACATAACTCATTCACATCCTCACAACTAAGAGTTAGAAACAAATCACACAGAAATCTGAAATCTTTTCTTGCATAGCTCTTTAGACAATGGAGAACAAACTTCCTGAAACCTAAAGCTAATAATTTACAGAGAATCTAGCTCTAGGCGAGATCAAACTTCGTACTGTATTAGGACTCAGAAGCGTAGACCTAAATGCCACTCTAGTTGCTGCCATATCTTCGCTTCCATTGTTCTCTCTGCAAAATCGAATGTCGTCAACACTCACGAAAGGAACTGGTTCAATAAAACCATTTTAATTAAACCGGTTTGAATTTCGATTAACTTCCGGTATAGTCTCCGAGGAAGAAAGGCGAGAGTAGGTAATGGTAGTAGGTGAAGATTTGACCACAAAAAAACGAACACCATTGCTATTTCAAACACCACCTTCTTCTCCAAACAATCTCAAACCGATGTTAGATTCAACGACTACGACTGAATCCTCACCGGAGCTTCAAAATTCCGGCGAAATGAATCATATAAACGGCCATAAAGGACTAGATCTAGTTCCGATTGAGAAATCTGATAACATTTCATCATTAGTCCCGAATCTACCGAAACAGCTAAGTCTCTCACCGGATCCGATTCACGGATCTAATCTACGCGTAGCCTACCAAGGCGTTCCCGGAGCTTATTCCGAAGCAGCGGCGAGTAAAGCTTACCCTAATTCTCAACCAGTACCTTGCGATCAATTCGAAGCCGCGTTTCAATCCGTTGAGCGTTGGATCGCGGATCGTGCTGTTTTACCAGTGGAGAATTCTCTCGGTGGTTCGATTCATCGGAATTACGATCTTCTCCTTCGTCATCGTCTTCACATTGTAGGTGAAGTTCAGCTTCGTGTTCATCATTGTTTATTAGCTCTTCCTGGTGTTCGTAAAGAGGATCTCACACGTGTGATCTCGCATCCTCAAGGTTTAGCTCAGTGTGAGCATACTCTTACTAAGCTTGGACTCAATGTGGCTCGTGAGGCTGTGGATGATACTGCTGGTGCTGCAGAGTTTATTGCTGCTAATAAACTTAGGGATACGGCCGCGATTGCGAGTGCACGAGCTGGGGAGATATACGGGTTGGAGATTTTGGAAGATGGGATTCAGGATGATGTGTGTAATGTGACACGGTTTGTTATGCTTGCGCGTGAGCCGATTATACCGAGAACGGATAGGCCGTTCAAGACGAGCATTGTTTTCGCGCACGAGAAAGGTACTAGCTTGCTTTTCAAGGTACTTGCGGCTTTCGCTTTCAGGGATATTAACTTGACTAAGATTGAATCAAGGCCGAATCATAACAGTCCGATAAGGTTTGTCGATGATGCAAATGGAGGGACGGCTAAACATTTTGAGTACATGTTTTATTTAGACTTTGAGGCCTCGATGGCGGAGAAGCGTGCTCAGAACGCGCTCTCGGAGGTTCAGGAGTTTACGTCGTTCTTGCGGGTGCTAGGGAGTTATCCCATGGATATGACACCTTGGTCACCATCATCTTCTATTCCAATCACTCCTTTATTGTAACGTTACAATAAAAATTAAAATGTGAATTTGAAAACATTGATTCAAATGTTCTTAACAGAGGAAATGCTTATCACATATTTCACATTTCTAGTCAAAAGAAAGAATCATTGTAAACTATATACCAGATTTTTTACTTTTCCATTTGCTTTTTGTGTTATGAACTTGTAGTGATTGTGTTTTATTTGTTCATCCCTGTAAAAGAGGTTGGATTTGGTTCTATGTCTGTAATGTTACCACGTTCCTCACTTACGTATGTGAACATTGGTGACAAAACATTATCACGATGATGATAAATGAAGTATGCTGAAAGTTTGGGAGAGGAGTTAGTATCTGGTGACATTAAAATCCAAACCCAAAAAGGTTTTGGAGACAAAGAACATCAAATCATTGTGGTTGGTATGATTAACTCCATGTTCTCCTTTTGGACTAGTTACTAGTTGTTGACAAACCATTACATCCATCAAAGATTCAAACAGTGTTTATAGTTTGAATTGAAACTGGATCCTTTAAATATATAAGATCTGACATTTTAATCGCACTGTCTTGAGTTTTTCTTTTCCCCCCCTTTAAATATATAGGATTCCTGATTGAGTGATTAATTGATTACAATGTTCATTCAAGCTGGTTTGCCCGAGTGGTTAAGGGGGAAGACTTAAGTTCTTCTGTGCATAAGCACGCGTGGGTTCGAACCCCACAGCCAGCAAGCAGTTCGTTTTATAAAAGTTTTCAAGATTGTTTGGAGTAAGAAAACAAAAAGTTGGTAAAGAATTGCGTCTGCCGGGAGTCGAACCCGGGTCTATTGCTTGGAAGGCAATTATCCTAACCGTTGGACTACAGACGCTTCTTGTGTCTGTTCAACAAATTATATTAAATATCCATAAAATTACTTGAGTAGTTTTTTTTTTTTTGCTTACCACCCCTTTCCTAAACATTATGTACTTTTCTTACACAATCGGTAAAATCCAACAAGTATGTAATAGGAGAAAAAAAGACGATCATGATATTCTTAGTGAGTTTAACTTTTGTATAAGTGCTATAAACTCCTCTAGCACACCTATTCCATAGAGTAAAACATTACATGAAGGGTTTTGATCCCAAACATAATTCTTTGGCGACATCTTCGGAAAGCAATTCCACATACACCTACAAAAGAATTATTTTTGGATAGATAATACCATTGAAATTGTTAGTTTTTTCTTTTTAACAATTTTCATATTCAGAAAACATTGTATTAAGGATTGCGTTTGTTTTTCAAAATTGCTTCACTAAAAAAATCTTACAGAATAGTTCAAGTTCTACTACAAATTTATATATGTATTTTAAGTTAACTAGAGAAGACTCTGTATTACTTAAATTTGATGAAACAAAATTTTACTTTATATCACTTGTGACTATAAAACAAAATTTTACTTTATATCACTTGTGACTATAAAACATTGGATGCCAAATAAACTAACATGGAATATTTTGACTTGCTAGTTTCTTCTTCGATATCCTAAACTTCTATTATTTTAAAACTGCAGAAACAAATATGCAGAACACTAGATGATTAATTGTGTTACCGAAATATACTTATTTCACATATTTATTTCATATTTTACCAAAAACCTTTTAACAAAACCAAACAAATTATATAAACATGTTTAAAGTTTCATAATTCGTTTTGTCAACTATGTATGTGTAATAAAAGATTCGAAAAACTTATATATGTGTAATGCTCCCAATGATTATGAAATGCAGTCATCTTCACTGTCTTCACATGTTTGATCATATGATAAATACTGGCTTTTTGGACTTATTTATGAGTAAAGCATATAAACCCAATCAAGTCGAGAGACAGAGAGAAAAAACAAAATAAAACAAAAAGAAGAAGAAGAGAGATATGGGTGAAGAACATGGATCAGGAGATAGAGAGAAAAGAGTGGAAGAAGATGTTGATGCTGGAACTCTCTTCGTCCTTAAATCCAAAGGTACGTTTTCTACGCTATGCAAACTAATAAAACACGGTTGACACGAGATTTAGTTATTGCCAATTTTTAAAAAATTTGTATGATATTGGGAACTAGGGACATGGTGGCACTGTGGATTCCACTTAACCACATCGATTGTCGCGCCGGCGCTGCTAAGTCTACCATACGCTTTCAAGTTCTTAGGATGGTTCGCCGGAATATCATGTTTGGTGGGAGGAGCAGCCGTCACTTTCTACTCCTACACCCTTCTCTCCCTGACTCTCCAACACCATGCTTCCAACGGCCACCGTTACCTCCGGTTCCGCGACATGGCTCACCATATCCTCGGTACAAATCTTTTACCTTCATGAATTTGAGATGAAGTTATATACACTTACGTGTGTATGTGAAACACTGAAACTAGTACATGATAGTTGTTGATACATCATACATACATCACTCCAATTAGTTCGGCCACACAATAAAAGTTAAAAAGAAGCAGAAAGTATTGAATTTTATGTGGAAACGCAACTTGATATTTGTGGTCGGTGTAGTATGTGAACCGATTTAGCAACTAGTTTGTCTTATTTCACTCGTGTCAAATTTGGAATCAAACTCTGGCTATCTGTCGCTCTCTTTGTCTTGATTCTTTAAAAACTAATTTGAGCTTAAAATATATGTGTATGTCCAAGAAACATCTTTGTGTGCCGACAAAAGAAGATAATCATGTAAGCAAGGACGGATAAAAAAAATTAAATATGGATTAAAAAATTGTTTCATTTAGTGGTCAAGTAGGCAAATGGGCAGCCAAATTTTTCTAGTCCTTTTTTGTATGGTTTAGCGACTTTGGCCTTTTTTGTGCAATTCGATGTAACTCATTACGATTTTGTTATTATGATTTTTGTGCTAAATGATTTTGTTATTTTAAAATCAATTTCCAATGAGTGGAAATGATGATTTAAAAAAACTATATTAAATAAATACAAAGTGCACATGGATTCTCTGAAAACATCTCCAATGTGAATCTCTATTTTCGACTCTAAAATAGAGTATCTCTAAAATATAAATACTTTATTTTTTTCTCTAAAAAGAATATTCTGACTATATATAATTTTTTATTTTACCAATAATTACTAAAAGTACATGTTATCGATAATATTAACAAATTTGACCAGCATATTAATTTGTTAAATTAGTAGTTGATGTTGTACTAAATTGTTTTATGTTTTTTTTATTTCAGTATTTTTAAATTTATTATTAATTTCTATCATTGTATTTTCTAATAAATATGCTTTTTTATTTCTGTATTTTTGATAATATAATGTTGATCATAAAAAAATACATACGAAAAGTATAAATTTTAAATTATAATAATATGATAGTATGAAAAAACACCAATATATAAAGTAATCTAAATTTTGAGGAACTTTTTTATAAATTAAAACATTCATCTATATAAATAAAGATGAAAATAGAGTACGGTTGAAGAAAAATGTTCCTCTAAAATAGAGATACATGGAAGGATTGGAGATGCTCTAAGTACGGAGCTCTAATAAGTGTAGGATTTTTCTTTTAAATTTCGTTAGTCAACGATATGTATTATATAGTCCTGGTTACAACGTAAGGTTATATTTACCCAAACCAGATTTTAATCTAATTTTATGTTAAGGGCCGAATTGGGGGAGGTACTACGTCGGACCAATACAAATGGCGGTGTGTTATGGTGTGGTTATTGCCAATGCACTCTTGGGAGGCCAGTGCCTTAAGGCAATGTATTTGGCAATGAACCCAAATGGCGAAATGAAACTCTTTGAGTTTGTCATACTCTTCGGAGTCTTACTCTTGGTTATGGCACAAATCCCATCTTTTCACTCTCTAAGACACATCAATTTGATCTCTCTAATTCTCTGCCTTCTCTATAGTGCTTCATCTGTTGCTGCCTCTATTTACATCGGTACATTCTTTTACTAAAACTCTTACTCTTCAATCTAAAGCTAATCATTAATGCGATTTGATTTGTTTTGTTTAGTCACAAACTTTTGTTTTATATATCAGGAAGTAAACCAAATGGACCAGAGAAGGATTACACAGTAGTTGGTGACCAGGAAACTAAAGTGTTTGGAGTTTTTAATGCCATGGCTATTATTGCCACTACATACGGCAATGGAATTATACCCGAAATCCAGGTTTCAGTTTTATCTCTTTATATCTTTACTACTAAAAATAGATGCAAATCCATATATGTCAACTTTCCTTTAGAAAATGTATTTAAAGTTGGACCACTAAAGAACTGGCTAATGAGTACTAGACTTAACTTGTGTATTAGTCAAGTAACCAAGAAGTCTTAAACACATTTTATTGGAAGACAATACAATTTAAAAAAATCAACTTACATTACATTTTATCAAAATTACCAGTTCAAAATTCCTAAATATATTCATCCTTTTTTAAAATATTAAATTTTGATATTCGAATTTATGTTTGTTGCAATACAGGCAACTTTGGCACCACCAGTGGAAGGAAAAATGTTCAAAGGATTGTGCATGTGTTACACTGTAGTGATAGTTACATTCTTCAGTGTAGCCATCTCAGGATATTGGGCATTTGGTAACAAAGCCAATGGACTAATCTTCACTAATTTCCTAAATCCTGAGACAAACCATTACTTAGTTCCTACTTGGTTTATATTTCTCATCAATCTCTTCACTGTCCTTCAACTCGCGGCCGTGGCTGTGGTAATTACATTACATATGTTATTCAATAAACTATGTACATTTTGCTTCCACATCTTTTGTTACTAATTTTGAGCTATATATGCAGGTGTACCTACAACCTATAAACGATATTTTGGAGAGTCTATTCGGAGATGCAACAAAGAAAGAGTTCTCTATCCGCAATGTCATCCCTCGAGTAGCTGCGCGTTCTCTCTTTGTCGCGATGGCTACAATGGTTGCGGCAATGCTTCCATTTTTCGGAGATATAAATTCTTTGTTAGGAGCTTTTGGTTTCATGCCTCTAGACTTTGTTCTACCTGTAGTTTTCTTCAACCTCACTTTCAAGCCATCTAAGAAGAGTTTCATTTTTTGGATCAACACTTCGATTGCTGTGGTTTTTTCTTGTTTAGGGGTGATTGCTATGGTTGCTGCGGTAAGGCAGATTGCGATTGATGCCAATACATATAAGCTGTTTGCGGATGTATAAAACATGCAAATATGAGCGAGATTGTTATTGCTGTTCAAGTGTAAGAAACCTGTTTTGTCTATATTTATATGTTAAACATATTGAAACAAAAAATTCAAAGTTTGATATAAGACAGTTTCCCCCTAGTCTGTTATAGAACTTTCATCTTAAAATGTCCTTACTTATTGAAAAATCAGATGAGTATAGTTCTACAAGAGAAGCAACAACAACAGCAGAAACAGAGAGGATCTAATAATCATAATCATTCAAGAGTTGAGGAAACTGTGACAACATCTCTTGGTCCTTATCCAATATTTCATCGACAAACGAGCTCGAGGAAGGACTAGTTCCCGGGGTCTTAGAAGCAGAGCTAGTAGCAGAGGATCCCATCTCTTGGCTGTTGAAGTTGTTGTGCTGCTCAAAAGTGAGGTTGCTAGTAGCAGAGGATCCCACTACCTGTGTCTGAGGATCCGAGAGAAGGAAATCGCTCCAGCAGAATGTACTAACCGGTTCTTGTGGCTGTGTGATACTAGCAGAAGACGAAGAGGAAGAACATGAAGATGTGGTTCCATTGAGAATGTGATTTGGATGGCTAGTGAAATGGAATGGAGCAGATGAACCGGAATTGGTAAAGATCATAGGGGAGGAGTTGTAATAACTCTCATGATGGCTAATTGTATTTCCAGGGCCACTTATGCTTCTGAGTTCTGAAAGAACCTGAGAAACCGGTTTATGAGTGATGGGATCTATCCCCATTTTCATTAGCCTCTTCTTCAGCTTTGTGTTCCAATGGTTCTTCACATCGTTATCCGTTCTTCCAGGAAGTTTTTGCGCAATGGAAGACCACCTGAAAGCATCAGAGATTATTAATTACAATGAAATGTTCCATTAGTAACAATGAAATGTTCCACTAGTAATCATTGTTAAGAAAAAAAAGTTAGATAGCAATTAGGTTTCTTCTTCTTATACCTGCTTCCAATGATTCTATGACACTGAATAATAAGCTCTTCTTCTTGGGGAGAGAAGCTCTCGTGTTTAAGGTCAGATCTTAAGTAATTAGTCCATCTCAGTCTACAGCTCTTTCCACATCGGTTTAGGCCTGTACCGAAATGCAAAAAAAAAATCAGAAAATTAAGCTTTGTATATATCTGATATCTTACAAGATAGGAGAGGAGTTTAATAAATGACCTGCTTTTTTGGGGATCAAGCTCCAGTTTCCTACACCATGGATTGCAACATAAGCAAGGATCTTAGCATCTTCTTCCGCGGTCCAGAGACCTTTCTTGACATTGGATTTGTCACAACATGGAGGCCTTCCCATTTTTCTAATGGCTATATTCACAGATATGTCTGAAGGCTTTATGGAAATAGCTAGTGATGCAATGCAAAAGGTCTGAGTCTCATGCCTTAGAGAGAGAGATGAAGAAGAAGGCATGAGGATCTCATGCTTGAACTCTGAATTAACAGTAATTGCATGATTTTGTTTCACTTCACTAGAGACATAGAGTTTCAAAGTGCATGACGTAGTTTTATACACAACTATCATCACATTGTACACTGCATATTGTATAATTAATAACATCATTCAGTTAGCATGTATCCTTGCTTGCTTGCTTGATGTGGATGGTATAAAATATAATCTGACTTTATTAAGCTCTGCTTTAATTGTGAACCATATGAACCATAATTGAACATGAAATCAGAAGCTAATCAAGCAGATGAATAGTAAGGCTCAAAACATATTTTAATTTTGTTCTAATTTTTTTAGCATTGTTCTACTATGATCACATTCATATTGGACAATACATTTTAGAGTAAATCAACTAAAATTGAGTTAACAAAAGAAAAATAAAATAAAATTGTAAACTAAAATCAGCGAACATAAATCAAGTGGTGGTGGGCTAGTGGTTCCCACTTGGGGAATGAATCACCTTGTAGGTCTAGTTCAGGGATTGATTATTCCCGAATGCGGAATTATCTAACTAGTACCATTTGGCTACTCGAAAATGGTGCCACACATTAGATCTACTAGAAAATTCGGTAAATGGTCTACTCGACGGTTATACTCATTCTGAGGAGAGTAGTTTAACATGCTTACAAAAAAAGTCAACATATTGTAAATAGTAAAATAGAGCATTAAACGATATTTTGATAAAGAGTTTATACTACTTACATTAACGACAGTAGATTAAAATTGTTATATCATGTCTAAACCGGATTGGAATATCGGTTTGGTTCAGGTATTGAAGCGAGCAAGCATCTTTCACAATACCGAGAACTGTAAAGCTGCTTAAACGAAAATAGGGTTTAAGGTGTTGTTGTAAAAATGGCGACGACCTTGAATCGAATCGTGAAGCAAAAATGTAGATCAATCTCTGCTCTCTCGCACCGTCAAGGTCTTTTCAAAGAGAATCATGTCTCTCTACCTTCTCAAATCCCTGCTCTTCGATCATCCACTCGCTCCTTCCTCGATTTCTACAAGGTAATTTCGAGGATTTTTACTGTTTGATTCCGCTTATTCGAGAAGTGTTTTGAGTATTGATCGCGTTTGGATTTTGTGCAGTTCGGGAACAAGAAAGCAATTGCTGATGAACGTGCCAGACTGTAAGCTTCTCTTTGATTTTAGATTCGATTTGGGGTTTTTGGAGATGGATCGTGTTAATGAGAAGTTAATGATGTGATTTAGGGCAGTAATGATGAGATGAATCGAGGATACTTTGCTGATATGAAAGAGTTCAAGGAACATGGTGGTAAGGTATAGTTATGTATACTTCTTTCACTCTGTCTCTTAATTTCACATTTCTAATATTACACATATCATTTTGGTTGCTAATTTAAATCTTATCGCGCTTTTACGTGAACCTAGTTTCGGTACTTAGCTATGAGCGTTATGAAGTTTGTTAACTGAGGATTGATGTTTTTGTAGATAGCAGCTGCGGACAAGACTCTAATCCCTGCTGTGACAGCCATGAAGTTTCCGGATTTAGCTGTGACTTTCTCTAATGGGAAAACCATGAAGTTGCCTATTACTTCTAACAGCAATGAGGTTAAAGCAGAGGGATTGGCTCTTCCTAAAGTATCATTGGTGTGTCTGTCTTTTCGAGCTAGCTCTCAGGTACAGAAAGTTCTAGATTTGTGTTGTTTTATACTTGAATGGAACTAGGAAGATGTTTGTTTATGCTTTATGAAGATATCTGTATACTGGAAGTGTTGCTTGTTAAGGTTTCTAAGCAATTGTTAAATAATAGAGAGTTTTTAAGTGGTGAAGAACTTTTTGATAAGCACGACCTTGTCTAATTGTTGCTGGGATGTGGTGGCTTTATCTGACAGCAAATGATTAACTCGTGGAGCAAACCGTTTCTCGAATCGTTTGGCGACAGGAAAGATCTTCAGTTGTTTGAGGTACTGATCCTGAATCGATTTGTGCTTTTTATAGTGGGATCAGATTTTCAAACCTGCACAATTTCTTTAGCTGCTTTGTTTTCCCTTCCATTCTCTTCAGTAAAGCTTGTTTTCTTGCAATTTGCAGGTTACGTTTATAGACAAATGGCTACTGGGCTTATCCCCAGTTAAAAAACTACTTCTCCGGGTTATGCAAAAACCGAACAACAGTGAGAAGACTGTCCTCCAGAGGCAGCTTGTTTACTCATTTGGGGACCATTATGTCTTCCGAAAACAGATTAAAGTCCTCAACCTTCTCACCGGGTACAAGAAATCTTCACTTCATCAAGTTAAGAATGCATTAGAGATTCACTTAACCTTTCTGATTTGCTGTATGTTTCAGGTATATTCTCCTACTCGACAGTTCTGGTAGAATAAGATGGCAAGGTTTTGGAACAGCAACGCCAGAGGAAGTATCTCAACTTATCTCGTGCACCTCACTTCTCTTGGAAGATCAATGAAAGGTAACCAAACTGATTTCTCTCTAAAACCATTCAAATTACAAAAATCCCATTTCTCTCACGCCTACGATTATCAGAAAATTCAATAGTATGAAATGGGAAAAAAGTTCAGTGTAGTAATCGCTTGGTTTGGTATGACTTATAAGTCTTGTATGATACTGTTAGAAATATTTCACCTTTCCTTGGAATGATAAACAGTGGAGAGTTACCAAAAGTTAGCAACATCTTGTGTAGCAGCTTCTTGTTTTAGTTCCTAGTATGCAAATAAAACATCTGAGGTTCCTTTTGGTTCCTTGACATGTCTAGATTGCTACTTAAACCGGAGACTGTCTCCAGAGACAATTGCTACTCCTCGACTCTAATGGAGGATAAGAAACCATCAAATGTCAGAAGGACTCACTGAAGTATATCTTAGCTTTCGGTTTTGCAGTTTGATTGGTGTCATCGGCTCTTGTGTCAATAGAGGGCTATAATTACTCTTCACCATTTTGTTCTTTGATATATTTACTTTATTGTACTCAGCTGAGAATTTATTCTGCCTGAAAGTTGGTTGAATTTTATCTGCATTTTTTTTTTTAACTGAATAAATGGGATGTAATGGATTTCTCAGATTAATGTTGTTGGAACTATCAACTAGCTAAGACCAAATTATGTAATTCTCTTTCGGTATGTGATGGTTAATTTACTGAAAAGAAACATTAACTTTAACCCTCTTAAGTAAAAAAGAAAAGTTACATGGGTACTTACGCGTCATGGTTGGTGGAGCATAGACACATTACATCAATCTAGTGCTCATCACCTTTTTATGCAACTAACGTTCAAAAAGTTTAAAACTTGACAAATCGTAATTACCCAAAAAAACAAATTTCAAAACACGCCAAATCGATGACTAGTTTATGCAAATCTACATTCTCCATAGTTATTAAACTAATCACCAAAAAATATGCAACAAAAGGAAAATTAAAAACTTTTAGTACTTTCCTATACTGTCATCAAGAATCTCACAACATTCATCATTTGGCGGCTTTCTCTCTCTCTCTCTTTATCTCTCGAACTCGTGAAATGGCGGTGGATTCTCCGACCGGAGTAATCATCCTCGCCGTACTTTTACAAGTCGCCGCAACAACTGTAGTTTGCGGCTCCGGCACGGTTCTGAAGCTGGAGAGGTTGATTCCACCGAGTCATGAACTTGGTCTGACTCAATTAAGAGCTTTTGATTCAGTTCGCCATGGAAGGTTATTGCAATCTCCTGTCGGTGGTGTTGTTAATTTTCCCGTTGATGGTGTCTCCGATCCGTTTCTCGTTGGGTACTATTACTTTCTACTTTTGTTACCCACTTCTAGATTTCAATTTTTGAAATTTGGTATCCTGAGAAAAGTTCACTTTTTTGGAATTGGGTTTTTGAAATCTGATAAATTGATTTGTTTCTGGGTGTACAGTGACTCGATTCTGTCTTCAAGATTTGATTAAATGTGATTTATAATTATCATTTAGGAAAACAAGTTAGCAGCTTTCTCATCATGTGTGCAATTTAGGAATTTGGAGTATCTTTGATTCTGTCTCTTGACTCTTGTTCATTCCTTTTCTAGAATCTTACTATTTGATGTTGGTTTTGCTTTTTTGACAGGCTTTACTACACGAAGGTTAAACTTGGGACACCTCCAAGAGAATTTAATGTGCAAATCGACACTGGAAGTGATGTTTTGTGGGTTAGCTGCACTTCCTGCAATGGATGCCCCAAGACTAGTGAACTCCAAGTATATTTCTTTGTGATTTTCCGCATTGGCGTTTTGATTTTGTGGAGTATATGGTCATTTGTTTTGCCTCTCTCTCTTTTCTGGTTGTTGGTTTTACAGATTCAGTTAAGTTTCTTTGATCCGGGAACCTCGTCCACAAGTTCGATGGTTTCGTGTTCAGATAAGAGATGTTACTCAAATTTCCAGACGGAATCTGGTTGTTCAAACAATCTTTGTTCCTATACGTTTAAGTATGGTGATGGAAGTGGCACTTCTGGTTACTACATCTCAGACTATATGTTCTTTGATACTATTATTACCAGTACATTGGCTATCAATTCCTCTGCTCCCTTTGTCTTCGGGTAAGCTAGCAGCAAAACGTTTGTTTATACGTGATGACTTTTTATCTTGCATTTTATGATCCTCTTAGAGAATATTGTACATTGCCTTCTCTAAAAACTTAGTCAACTGATGACTGCATATAATGACAATCTCTTGGTCTTTAGGTTTGTGGCTACATCCGCAAGACGAGAAAATGTTGCCTTAATGAGATAATATCTATGTATATCAAAATGCATCCATTAGATTTTTTGTTTCCAAGTAACATAGACTCAGGAAGTGCAATATGATCTAACTTCCAAGTTAACTTTTCTTTACTGTTTCAACATGTTCATAATATGTGATGCTTTTCTACAATATTGACAAATAGGTGTAGCAATTTACAAACCGGTGATTTACAGAGGCCTAGGAGAGCTGTAGATGGAATATTTGGGTTAGGCCAAGGGCGTTTATCAGTTATTTCACAACTTGCTGTGCAAGGACTTGCACCGCGGGTATTCTCACATTGTCTGAAGGGAGATAAAGACGGTGGAGGTGTAATGGTTTTAGGTCAAATTAAGAGGCCAGACACTGTCTATACCCCTCTTGTTCCATCACAGTAAGTTCTCAATTCTTCTAATTTACACCTCAACTCTTACTATATTTGTTGAATAAAAGCACCGGTTAACCTCCAGGATATTTCCTATCATGATGAAGCAGACTTCTGTTAGAGTAGAATTTCAGAATATAGTTTCTTAAGACAAGTAGGTAGATCCACGATTTACTGATGACTATGAAAGTCAATACACAGAAATAAACGCGATCTATCTATTTTTGTTATCCCATTCCGCTGTAGGAGCCATATGATCCAGAAATAGACAATTCATAGCTGAATATACGGAATTAAAATGCTGTTCGTTTAGTTTGGGATAGGTAAACTAAAATATATAACCCCACGTCTTGATTCAGATAATATGCTGCAAAAAAACATTTCAGGCCACATTATAATGTGAACCTGCAGAGCATTGCTGTGAACGGTCAGATATTACCGATTGATCCATCTGTTTTCACAATAGCCACTGGTGATGGGACGATAGTGGATACAGGGACAACTCTTGCTTATCTTCCTGACGAAGCATATGGTCCATTTGTCCAAGCTGTGAGTGTTTTTTCTTACTCCATATCCAGTCTAGTTTTTGCCATTGTCAAAGTACCCCAAGTGTTACATTTTTGGAATGAGATTACAATCCAATTTAGTAAATATATGTTATTACCTAACAAGAAAGAAGATTCATAAACCGTTTCAACCTGCAGATTTCAAGTGCTGTTTCGCAGTACGGGCGTCCCGTTACTTATGAGAGTTACCAGTGTTATGATATCGCATCTGGGTAAAGTTCCTGTCATGTGTACGTTAATGTATAAAAGCTGTTATCTCCAACGTTTAACTGCTAAAAAGACTTGAACTCATGTTGCAGAACCGTTGATATGTTTCCTATAGTTAGTTTGAGCTTCGCTGGTGGTGCATCAATGGTCCTAAAACCCCGTGGATATCTTCAGATTTTTTCTAGTGTAAGCATATTTATACACTACTGCATAGAATCTAGACAAACTTGCAGCCGAGCCTGATTTTAATGGAAAAAAATGGTGTTGGGAATTTAAAAATGTCATGATTGGATATTTAGTAGATGTAACCTGAGTTCTCATATTCAGGCATGTAAGTTCTAAAAATAGTTCTCTCGTATTATTTTCAGCTCTTAGCTAAACATTATCTATTGGTATGAAAAAAACTTAATATTTGTTCTTTGCGGTCATCAGTCAGGCAGTTCAATATGGTGCATTGGTTTCCAGAGAATGTCGCATCGTCGTATTACAATTCTTGGCGGTAACAACTTGTTTTCCTCGTCACTTGTTCAAGTGGAAATGATACAGTGCAATTGTTTTTCTCAATGGGTTACTGCTGGATTGCTTTGCAGACTTGGTTCTTAAAGACAAAGTGGTGGTCTACGACCTTGTTCGGCAACGGATTGGATGGGCAGACTACGACTGTGAGTGTGTTTTTTGCCTTTTACAGCAAAGCAATCAACTTTGATCACCCCTTTTTAGGATTTGGTTTTGGCTTTGGTTTTGTTGATTCATTTAAGCATTTCGGTTCATTTTCGTTTCTACGTTCGGGTAAGTTATTATAGATAATGAAACAGTAGAGATGATTACATTACAGGTTCGTTAGACGTAAACGTCACAGCGACAAGAGGAGGACAAGGCAGAGACTTTATAAACACAGGGCAGTGGAGAGAAAGCAGTACAGAGAGTTGGTATAGAAGTTACCACTACTTGTTACCATTAGCTTTCATCCTCCATCTTTTGATCTCTCATATATTGTAACCTTTCTTCTAGCAGAGAGTGGCAGGAGTTTCATTTCCGATTCTCCATGCCTTCATTTTCAATCTAGTGAGGTCCCCCCCTATAAAACAAGCTTATTGTTGTAACTTTATATAATGTATCACTAATTAATTCTTACTAATTAATCACCCACGACTTCTCCCCCTTCTTTCCATGTATCACTATATGCATAGTAAAAAAAAAGCAGCATATTGTGAGTGGGAAGCACGGTTCACTCAAATCGCTATGCGGAACATTTAAATTGTTACCGTTCATAATTTATCACAAATCGTATTTATTTTTGTTATTTTTTGTATAATCAGCATTTATATCACAGTATAAATTTCACTATTTAAACTACATTGCATTAATCGTTGTCACAGTTCACACCCTAAATACGTTTATACGGAAACAACTCAAAAATAGCAAAATAATGAACGGTAACAGTTAGTTAATTGTACTATACGATTAGTTTAACCGCAGCCTCGATTCAGAGCCTTAATGAAGTCAAAATCAAAGTTTGAAAATTAGCTACACAATAATATGATGATTTGTAGATTTAAAACATGATGTCACACATCACGTGAAAGCTTAATAATTGACTAACGAAGACACAAAACGAAACACATTAATTTCACGTGGTAGAGAGTGGTGGGGGCGACTAAATAGTAATAAGAGTGACGGTGAAGAGAGTAACGAATAATAAACAATATTTCATTTTTCATTAAACAACAACATGGTCTCTTCTTTAAATATCAATCTCTCCTTTTTCTTCCTTATTTCTCTCCCCATTCGCTCCACAAATCTCTCTCTCTCTCGCTCGCTCGACGCGGTTTTGATCTCCACCGACACAGAAAATGGCGAACAGATTGGATCTGGACGGTAAACCGATCAAGGCGTTAACGATATGCATGATCGGAGCCGGTGGTTTCATCGGTTCTCATCTCTGTGAGAAGTTGATGAACGAGACTCCACATAACGTCCTCGCGCTCGATGTTTACAATGATAAGATCAAGCACTTGCTTGAGCCTGATACGAACCAGTGGAGTGGCAGGATCCAGTTTCATCGGATCAATATTAAGCATGATTCTAGGCTTGAAGGATTGATTAAGATGGCGGATCTGGTAAATTGCTTCTTCTTCGTTTTTTTGGTTAAATGTGAATTGTTGAAATGTCAAGATTTAGTAAATTTTTTTTCTCGGTTTGTGTGGAATAGTTGGAATTTGCTAGTGATAGTTACTGCGTTTGATGATTGTAGGCTCAGATCTGATCCGTTTTTTGGGAATTTTAGCTTTGAATTTTGGTTTCAGCGTTTAGAATTTTGAGGTTTTAGCTTATCGATTCTGTTTTTGCATGCAGTGTTTGTGCGTTTAACAGTTTTTGATATGTAGATATTGTGAATATCTTCTTTAATCTGTTGTTGTTGTTGCTGTGCAGACGATAAATCTGGCTGCGATCTGTACACCAGCTGATTACAATACACGTCCTCTTGACACTATCTACAGTAATTTCATTGATGCTCTCCCTGTGGTATGTATCAGTTCTCTTTTTGAAGTTTTTTGGTTTAGTGGAGTAATTTAATAGTTTGAGGAATATCGTATTGATGTGGATGGTTTGTGACATTGACTGGTCAATGTAGGTTAAATACTGTTCAGAGAACAACAAGCGTTTGATTCACTTTTCCACTTGTGAAGTTTATGGGAAAACTATAGGAAGCTTTCTTCCCAAGGATCATCCTCTGCGTCAGGTTGGGGTTTTTTCTCATCTTTGCTCTGTTCGTAAAATTTTGTCTTAAACTGAATAGTACTAAGCCTATCACTGTCCACGTTAATAGTGTTTGAAATATCGAGAAAATATATTTTTGTTTCTGGAAATGGTCTGAGTATGGCTATGAACACCAGCTAGTCCATGAGGTTTTGATTAGTGCTTTTGTCTCTGTATATGCTATTTCTTCACTACTCCCAAATGATGCTCGTTTTTGTCTTCTACAGGATCCTGAATTCTATGTACTGAAAGAAGATACATCCCCTTGCATCTTTGGTTCTATTGAAAAGCAAAGGTGGTCATATGCTTGTGCAAAGCAACTGATAGAGAGACTTGTCTTTGGTATGCAGCTTCTATATATGATAAGAAAATTTAATGTATTGTATTGACACAAAAAGGTTCTCACTTCACTTGTTTGTGGGTGCAGCTGAGGGTGCTGAGAATGGACTTAAATTCACCATTGTTAGACCGTTTAACTGGATTGGACCCAGGATGGACTTCATCCCCGGTATTGATGGTCCTAGCGAGGGTGTCCCACGTGTCCTAGCATGCTTTAGTAATGTAAGCATAGAGGCTCAGTCTAATAACTCGAGTTGTTTTTGTGATTGCATCTTATATTTAAACTTTTGGGTATATTTTCAGAACCTTCTGAGACGTGAGCCTCTGAAGCTTGTTGATGGTGGAGAATCACAGAGAACCTTCATCTACATCAAAGATGCTATTGAAGCTGTCCTTTTGATGATTGTGAGTTCCATTCCCTGCTATTTTTGGTTGTTCTTATGTTATCAGAGAAGTTGTATCTGAATTGCTTGTGGTTTTTGACAGGAAAACCCAGAGAGAGCCAATGGACATATCTTCAATGTAGGCAACCCAAACAATGAAGTGACCGTAAGACAACTTGCTGAAATGATGACTCAGGTGAGAAAAAATTGGTCCCAAATAAAACTGGTTTTATTTGTATATACTATTGCACATGCTCAAATGTTACAAAAAACAAAATTGACAGGTGTACTCCAAAGTGAGTGGAGAAACAGCTATAGAGAGTCCAACAATAGACGTGAGCTCCAAAGAATTTTATGGAGAAGGTTATGACGACAGCGACAAGAGAATCCCAGACATGACCATCATCAACCGTGAACTTGGTAATTTCCTCTTGTTTTCTCAGCTTTGTCTCTTCAAACACAACCAACTGTTTTCTGATATTTGGTGTGGGCGATATTTAGGATGGAACCCGAAGACTTCTCTCTGGGACTTGCTTGAGTCGACCTTAACTTACCAGCACACAACCTATGCAGAAGCAGTTAAGAAGGCCACTTCAAAACCAGTTGCATCATAGAGGTCATCTATCCTATAAACACCTCAAATCATTTGGTGGCTTCTATTCCATTCTTTTTTTTAAAAAAATTCACCCAACAGAAACCTTTTATTCCCTTTAAATAGGCCATTCTAAGAAAAATGAGAGATATCACGGTATGGTTGTTCTAGTTTTCACGTTTTATTGTTATATAGTATTTTCCTGTTAATGTTTTTGGATTCGTTGGCTGAAACTTTATAAATCTTGTATTTGTCCGAAAACTAAAAAAGGGTATGGTTTGTTCAAACTTTAACATGACCTTTTATGGTTGTTCATATGTTATGTCTCTTTGGTGGATTACACAGTTTATTTCTTTATATATCTATCTATCTTGTTGGACTACGACGAGTACGTTACTTTTCAGTCTTTACTTTTTACTGCCAAATTTATGTCTATTTTGTCTACAACACTCAAGAGTTCCAATTTACAAAACTTGTAAAATTTGGTTTCCCAATCAAAGTTACATCAACAAGCATTTGAAACAACCAGAGAATGTGACTAGATCGCCGACAAAAAGAAAACTAGATTGACCAGTTCAATGAACGAACGAGATTATTTCATTTGACATTATGCTAAACGACGAACGAGAAGTAACCAGAAAAGGGAATTATTTACCATCACTTGTTCGAATACCAAATGTAGTAATACACAAAGATCACATGACATGTAATATAACAGGAAAAAATGCACAAATTCGAGCACACATGATATGTTTTATTTTTTTCTCTCTCGCCTCCCTTTTTGTTATAATTTCGAGGACTACAGAACAAACAAGGACCTCTTTCTTCTTTCTTACAAAAAAAGAAAAATAATCGAAGCACAGCAAAAAATATTTCACAAAGACATGCACAAAAGGGTTTGCTACCGAGCGGACGCAGCAGCGGCTGTAGTACATAATATACACCGTAAGCGTGACCGCCCAGGCCTGTCTCCATCACCATCCTCATCCTCTTCCTCTTCCTCCTCATCTTCCACACCGTTATCGTAGCCATATTCATACCCTGAAGAACCTTTGGTTGTCTTGTTATTGCTGTCGCTGAAGGCAGCATCCATGAGACACGTCATGTGGTAACCATGGCAGCAGAAGAAGACCACCACAGTGTCTCCTCTTATCGAGACTGGATCGAAGCACATGCAACACCTTGTGTCCCCTCTTGTCTTCGACTTTACCTCTGTCATCTTTATGCTCAGAGATTTTTCGACAACTATTCTCCGTGAGGATGATCGGCTATTGTCTTCTTTTTGTGCACGTGAATCGTCTTCTTCGTTGCTTAGGCAGACCCCACGTCTCGCCTCGTTGAAGCACTTGACCAGAAGATTAACAATGTCTGTCTGTAAAATTCCACAACCCCACAACGTCAAATCTTCCTGGTGCTCATTAATGAATGATCAGAAGGACATTGGTGACAATGAATGTGTACCTTGAGAATGTCATTGCAACCGTGTCTAAGAGATGTCTCAGTTCTGTAATCTGTCACGATTTTGACCAAGCGATCCCTTAGTCTGAAAGCAGAAGAAAAAAAGAGAACACTGTTTTAGCAAAATGTTACCAGAAAGCATATGATTCCAAAAGGTTTGGGCATTACAGAAAAGAGCGACCATGTCTACTTAAGGACAAACACATGGTTGAACAAACTCAAGGAACAAACACACAGCAATGCGGGATAGTAATTAAAACTCACCGAGGTATTTCCAAGCCATTTGGAACCATATTTACAATGTAAAGAGGGTCGAGGTTGCCGACTGTGTGCTCTAATAGCAAGCCTACCTAAAATTGATGTAACCGAACAGATGTTTAAGAAGAAAAACTACCAAGACACAAGTTTCCAAGAATCAAGGCGGATTGATGGAAAGGAAAGGAACACAGTTATTACCATCTCGGGTTTATTCAGACATTGTTTAATCAGCTCTTCCCATAGATCATCATCATGCTGCATGGAAACAAATTCCACAGCCTGCAGGAGATCGATCGATTTTAAAACCATAGCCCGTTTAATTTATAACAGGTCCAGCAAGACATCAATTAGAGAGTACAAGGACTGCAAAAAGAATACACGTTACGGAACAAAGAGTATAAGGACAATTACCTCTTCAATATCTCCTAGTTTATTTATAATAACAGCGAGAGCTTGTTTTGCATTTCCCATCCTCCCCAAGACAAACACTTGCTCTTTTAATAAATCTTTCTTGACACAGAGTTCATAAGCCTGAGATTTTGCTATATATTAAGATCACAAATACATAACCCAGCAATAGTTCATTTCAGCCAGCTATCTAGCTTGTAATGTATCTAGCTTGTAATGCTAACTACCTTTTCCAACTTGTAATGTTGACTGCTGCGTAGGAATGGAAGTAACATCTTAGTATCGTATTCTGCATATAGTTCTACCTGCATCATGTATATATATAAGCAAACAGATGAAGAAAAAAAAACATTCTTTCTATTTATTAACTTTACTACATATACCTGCATATCATGAAAATCTTTGCCAGCATTTGGACTGACTTGAAATAATGCATGCAGATATAAGTACAAGTAAAATCTTGAATCACTTTTGTTGCCAGCTTTCAGAAGTTGTGGAACAACTTCAGATGGAGCAATGAAATCCCTGTTTTGGATAAACAGGGCAGTGGCACGCTTGGAATCAAGCGACATTAACTGGACAACCTACACAAATAAATGCTAAGATTAAAAATAAATAAAAAACCTCCTTACACACTATCCTATAACTATAAAACTGGCTATTGCCTGCTGTAGAGCTCCATCTTTCTGAATTGGGTATTACATAGAGAAGTTTTGTATACCTATATCTAAGAAAAAGTTCAGGACCCACATAATCCAAAAAGCAAAAGAAGCAAATCCAAATCTCAGTGATGTCAATGCATGAACCACTAAGCTGCTAATATTAAGAATGATTAGGAAATCTGGAAAACCGTATGTATTGTTTTCAGAAGTCTCAAAACAGTCAGAAATTCCCCTCATCTACCTTTCCACGAATTGACTCGTGCAAGTTGTATTTCTCAATGAAGTCGAAGACTTCTGGTTTGAGAAGCTGGAAAAAGGGAAAGGAACAATTTAGCAGTTTATTGATGTAAGAAGGCCTGAACAAGACCAAGGGCCAAATACTTTTACAACTGTATCACTTTCTTAGTACACACTTACATCAGCATATAGGGAGAAAGCTTTCTCGTGCTGTCCATCAATTACGTACAGCTCTGCTAGCGCCTGAAATATAAAATGATAAAAATTTCTGGATCCGTAAATGTTAATCATCCTCAGCTTAAAATGGCAGACAAGGCTGACCTCTTTGAGGGCATTAGTCATTGAAGATGTGTTCAGTTGAGGCTCTATTGCTGAGATAACAGGCAAAGCCGAATATACTGAACGTGGCCAAGATTTAACAGTTGACAAAAGCTCCTTGTGGTATGAGGGGTTGGTTGCCAGTGCAACTAGAGCGACCTGCATCATGAAGTTTTTAGGAATATGATTCGATAGAGGGATAAAGACAAGAAAAAAGTGGGGAGCGTTTACACAAAGTTTTTGACATATACAGACCTCATACACAGTATCCTTGAGCCTTGGGTTATCTGTAGGCATGTATGGTACAAGAACAGGCAGCTGACGTAGTTGAGCAAAATGAAAAACCCACCTGAAACGACAAATGCAATATTCAAAATGAAAACAACAACCACAAAACTAAACACTTAGCAAATAAGAGATACTAATTTGTTCACACCTCTCCCAGGCTGAAGCAGATCCTCGCAACAATTTGGGGCATAAAGATGCTGCTTCGGCATATTTTCTTTCCACAATCAGATGATCAAGATACCCCGCACCCACCTAGATAAATAAAACTTAGGTAAAGTGAAAGAGAAACTGGAAATGGGCCATCAAATATATTTGACATGAGTTGTTTCTCTGACCTAGATCTGCTAAGCTTATTTTCTAACAAGTACCTTATCAATTAGTTCGGTTCGTCCTTCACCCGCCTCAACAGCGGCTAGTGCTTTCTCGTGGAATCCATGTTGCAAAAGCCAGTTAATGTGATCTTCAGCATCCCTAACAGGCAAAAACCAGAATTAGTAAAGATTCATTTACAAGCACCAGATTAACATGGTCAAAAGAAGTAGAGACCAAAAAAATCTACCTGGGTTTTGCGATCACAACATCCTTTGGAGAAACAAGATAGTACTGTGGTTCATCACCAGCAGCCCACTGTCCACCAGCATAGCTACTACCTAGATTCACATCAATTCTCCGAGTAAGTACTCAGAGATAAGCTTTACATCCCCAAGAAAAAAAATTACTTTTGCAATACAAACAGCAACCTGGGAAAGGAGCGTGAGCAAGGGAATAGTCTTTCGCCTTGTAGTGCTCAAAGCCATGTACAGGAAGAGCATCCATCGTAAGTTCATCGTTGTTCCATGAGACGATGCGTACTTCAGGTCTCTGTGCATTTCCCTGGATTACTTAAAAATTAGACTTAGTAACTGCCCAAAAGGCCTCCCGAAATATGCCCTTGTTTCTCATATGTAACACCTAAGACACCACAAAGAGAGTACCTGCCGCGATACAGTAGTGGTGCTACTAAACTCCTTCTCACCGTCTTCTTCAACGGGTATATAAGCAAGAATAACTAGAGAATCACCAAAGGGAGCAATCCCAGAAATGTAATAGCTGGTTTGGAAAGATGCCACAATATCCACTTGGGTTAGACTAGACATCTGAATCTTATACGTTCCTGGTTTTTGCTGGTCTAATTTAATTGAAGCAATCTTAACAGATGTTCCCCAACCTATCACAAGGACAGTGTCATCCTGGAAATAATAAAAATACCCCCCTTAAATCAATACTATTACATACGAACTCATCCCGGTAAAATGAAAGAAAGAAATAGATAAGAAGAGTTATCTAGACTAACCTGCCAAACCAAATGGGGAAGCAACGCCTCAGGCCGGGGGCTTCCCCGCGGTCTTTCAATAAATGTAACACGCTGATCCTTGGCTGTATCATAAACTTTAACACCAGTATCATTAGCCCAGGCAATGAGACTTGCTCTCCATTTAACAGAATGGATTGGACCTTCCCCAGAATGTAGCACCTACAAAGTTACCACCCTCTATCAAAATCCACAACGACTAAAGCTGTACTCCAAAACACAACTCACCCGGCATTCACACAAACCTGGTCTTTAAAACCAAACCACTTCTTAGAATTCATATACAAATGACCCGCCAAACCACCAGCCACAAATCTATTCGACTGCTTTCTCGCGTAATCAGGATCCAACGAAATAGCCTTCATGGGACGATGATACTCAAATCTCATCTTCTCATCATCAGTGAAAAGACTGTTTATAACAACAGTCCCATCATCTGAACAACTTCCAATATACTCTCCCTCAGTGTCAAAGTTGAGATCATTAACCGGAGCCGTGTGGCAACGAAATTCCTTAACCTAACCGAATCCAAAAGTAGCAAACTCTTAAAACTTCACCAAACTAAAGCTAAGCAAAAAAAAAAAAAAACTAGCTACACTATCCTAAATTCATCAAAACTTCTGAAAGGTCAAAATTGACTCGAAATTTAAAAAACCAATGAAATCAAAATAACCTAAACTCACCTGATTGCCCAAGAAATCGAGGATATGGACAGTTCCGGCGTGAGTACCAAGAGCGAGCATCCTCGCAGCTACAGCGATACAAGAAGCAGCGTCGTTAGATAGCAACGTAGGTACGTTACCACCCATACGTTGATATTTAAGACGTGGCTCTTCTTCAACCTCATTCTCTTCTTCTTCTTCTTCATCTTCCTCCTCTTCTTCTTCTTCTTCTTCCTCCCTTTCGTCATCTCCGTCGACGCCATTTTCATACGGAATTTTAGCCATTACCGCCGTGTAGTGTAGAATTCCTCCGATCAAAGATCGAATTTAAAAGAACAGATCTGCTTCGTATTTGTTCTCGTTGAATCTTCGAAATTTCGTTTGATGATTTTGGTATCGGTGGTGAAATTAAATTAAAAATATATAATTGGTGATGACAGAAGAGAAGAAAATTAGCTAATTAATGATATGGAAGGCGACAAAGAAAAAGGTGCCATGTGTATGTGTTTGCCCTTTTTTACTGATCATCATCCTTTTCTGTTTCGATTGAGACGTGGTTACATGTACGTGGCCCATTTTTTAAACTTGTTTGGTTTGTTGGATAATAAACAAGCCCAAATCCATCAGTCCGAATCATTTTCCAAACTTTTAAAACTCAATATGATTGTACTTTTAAATATAAAGTGAACAATTCAAGTCGATTTACAGATTACAAGTTTTTTTTTTTTCCATCTGAACTTTTTATATTAAGCAACGGATACAGCATTGAAACTTCAATAAGCTCAAGGTCTGCACCACTTCAAACACAAAGAAGGGGAGCCTTAGCTGAGCTAATATATACACCAAAATTGAGACCAAACAGATGTTTAAACCTTCTCACTCTCAAAACTCTCTTTTAACCATCTCGGATAACCCACAGCCACATATGATTGAAGTCTATCTTCTGACGTTACACTTGAAGCTATGAGATTGGCACATGTATTGGTCTGTTGCTTTTCTCCAAAAAATTTCCAAGTAGAGAATTTTTCTAATACCCTTTTCATTTCTTCAGCCTGAAAACGGTAGGACGGCCATGCTGGTGGTCTCTCCATAGCACGAAAGAGGAACCCATCTTGCGAAGCAAAGATCAAATTGTCAAAGCGATGGCTGTTCATGCTCTCTAAAGCCCACATCACACTAAGAAAGGCCGCCTCTTCCTTGATGTTTACCCCTGAAAAGGATCGTCTGCTAAGCAGAAGAGTAATGCCCAATTGATCCCTAACCACCCAAGAGCTTCCTCCCATCTGTTTTGCCTTTGACCATGCAGTACCAATGTTGCATTTTACCCACTGTGTTGGCGGGGCCTGCCATCTTTCTTTTTGAGTGACTTCTGAAGGTTGTCGTGCCTGCTGATCCTCTTCTTCCACGACCCTAGCTAGGAACCATTCTTCTGTGTCCCTTTTGATCTTGTCTATAGTATCCATGGGATGGAATATTATTCCTTCTATGGCCAGTATGTTTCGATTCTTCCATATTGTCCAGATTATCCATGGAACAGTCCTTCTCAAAGGCAAGGGGACATTTGATCTCTTCATAATCTGTAAAACAAAGTGAATGTTAGAGTAGATTGCTCCTGGAGTAAAACCATCATAAGGACTTGGGATGTCAGACATGCTCCATATAAGCCTTGCTGCTGGGCAGTCAAAGATGACATGACTTATATTTTCTCCTTCACACCCACATGTCTGACATCGTGAGTCAATCCTCATCCCTCTAGATAAAATCTTATCGACAACTGGTATGGCTCCACTTAACACTTTCCACATAAAGTTCTGTATCTTAAGTGGTGCCTTTAGCTTCCATATTTCTTCCTTGAGGGCGTTAATGGATGGTAGAGCTGACATCTCATGGATAAGTTCACCATTTTTCTCTTGAGATGCTACCCAATATCCAGACTTGACTGTATACTCTCCTGACTTGTTATGTTCCCAAAGCCAAAAGTCCTCCACATTTGTCACGGGTTTCCTTTGTTATAATATCTATATCCCCCTGGAAAAAAAGTTCCTGTAAGGCCTCCATATCCCACTTCCTTCCACCTGGGTCTAGCAGATCTTTGACTCTAAGATTGAGGTCGATAATTGGGTTTTTCATCAAGGGAATCCGTGGTCTTCCGTCTTGGACCCATGGGTCAGACCATACCATAATTGTCTTGCCATTTCCTATCTTCTTCCTTAGTCCTGTTATTAGAAGTTCTCTGCCATACAAAATGCTGCGCCAGGCAAAGGATGGTCTAGACCCCATTTTAGCGTCTAAAAATTCATCCTCTTTGAAATACCTACTCTTTAACAAGGAGGCTACCAAGCTGGACGGATTCTGCAAGATCCTCCATGCCTGTTTAGCCAGAAGGGCTTGGTTAAAACATTCTATATCTTTGAACCCAAGCCCCCCTTTATCTTTGTCTATGCACAACTTATCCCAACTGACCCAATGTACTTTCTTCTTTTCCTCATTAGAGTTCCACCAGAATTGAGACATGGCACTCGACAATGCTGCTGTTGTTGTTTTTGGAAGTTTAAAAACAGACATGGCATGGATAGGCATTGCCATGGCCACTGTCTTGAGCAGTATAGATTTACCTCCCAAGGACAATGTTTTTGCAAACCAACCAGAGACCTTGCCCTTCACCCTGTCTTTAATGTATGCCAACATCTCCACTTTTGAACCAGAGAAGCATTCTGGCAGTCCCAAATATGTACCTGCCCCTCCTTCATTACTGATTTCCATGCTCTCTTTTATCTCTCCCTTGATCTCATCCTGAACTTTAGCTCCAAATGTGATGGATGACTTATCTCTGTTGACTACCTGCCCTGAAACTGTGCCATAGTCTTCAAGAATCTTTTTGAGGTTTTTGCTCTGAACAGTGTCTGCCTTGCACAAAAACAGACTGTCATCAGCAAACAGCAAGTGGTTTACAGATGGTCCTGCATGTGAGAAACGAATTCCATCAACTTTCCCTTCAACTTCAGCTTTATTCAAGAGATGGGTAAGGCTTTCTGTACAGAGGACAAAAAGGAAAGGTGACAGAGGATCACCTTGTCTAAGTCCCCTCTGTGGCGTAATCATTCCAAAGGGTTGATTGTTGATAAGGACAGAATATGTCACAGAGGACACACATGTCATTATCCATTGTACCCATCTGTGATGAAACCCCAAATCAATCAAAAGGGACTCCAAGAAACTCCATTCGACCCTATCGTATGCTTTTGACATATCCGATTTCACTGCCATAAAGTTGGAAGAAATATTCTCATGAGTGTTGAGACTATGGACCAGTTCATGTGCTACTAGAATGTTATCAGTGATGAGACGTTCCGCAACAAAGGCAGACTGGGTAAGAGAAATCAAACCTGGCAGTAATGGTTTGAGTCTATTGACCAGGAGTTTTGAAATGATTTTGTAGCTAACTGAGCACAAACTGATTGGTCTTAGGTCTCCCATCTTGCATGCATTTGGTTTCTTTGGGATCAGGCATATATGTGTGTAATTCCAATCATGTGGGAAGACTCCATTTTCAAAAAACCCATGTATCTCTTGTGTAACTCTTTCTCCAATTATTCCCCAATACTGTTGATAGAACAATCCTGTCATCCCATCTGGTCCCGGGGCACTATACCATTTTATTGCAAACACTGCCTCCTTTACTTCCTCTTGTGTGACCTGCTGGATCAGAATGTTATTCATATTCTGTNTCCCCAATACTGTTGATAGAACAATCCTGTCATCCCATCTGGTCCCGGGGCACTAGACCCTTTTATTGCAAACACTGCCTCCTTTACTTCCTCTTGTGTGACCTGCTGGATCAGAATGTTATTCATATTCTGTGACACTTTAGGAATAAAGTCTTGAAATAACTCAAGTAGGCCCGTTGGATGAGAGGAAGTGAACAAAGATGAGAAGTATTGAGTGGCTACCTCTCCCTTGGCTGCTTCAGTTTTTCGGACTTGACCATTTTCATCCTTGAGCTTCGTTAAGGTTTGTTTAACTCTACTCTCTTTGACAGAAGCGTGGAAGTATTTAGTGTTCCCATCTCCCTCCTTTAACCATTTAGCTCTACTCTTCTGTTGCCAGTATGATTCCTCTTCTCTGTAAGCCTTGATTAAGTCTTTCTTTAGTCTCTTAACAATAGGGAAGGAGGGTGGATTTGCAGATTCTTCAAACTCCAGCTCTTCTTGTATCTTAAGGATAGTATCCTGAGCGTTGATACCGTTTTCTTTTTTCCATTTGCTCAACTCTTGTCTGCATCTCCTAAGTCTCTCTGAGACAGTAGATTCTAAACTCCCCTCCCCTGTACACCAAGCCTTGCACACTGCTTCTTTTACCAGAGGTTTAGGTAGCATTCTCTTGTCAAACTTGAACTGCCCCCTGTAAGTATCTTGTGAGTCCATGAGCTTGACCAAAATGGGTCTATGATCAGACCCTCTCTTCTCCAAAAAGGCTTGATTGGAAACAGGAAATGTCTTCAGCCATGCTGTATTGCCAAAACACCTATCAAGTCTGCATTGTACCCAATGTTCTCCCCTCTTGCCACCCCAAGTAAAACCATTTCCATGACTCTGCAGTTCTGTCATCTTGCAGGCCTTTATCATATTAACAAAAGAACTATACACTTCATCCTCTCTGATTACACCTCCTNTGCAGTTCTGTCATCTTGCAGGCCTTTATCATATTAACAAAAGAACTATACACTTCATCCTTTCTGATTACACCTCCTGTTTTTTCTCCATGATGAAGGATATCATTGAAATCCCCAATAAGACACCACTTCTCATGTCTGGTAATCCCCAATCTAGTAACTCTTTCCCACAGAAGCTGTCTAGGTTTCATAATGGGGTTCCCATAAATGCAGGATATGAAGAACTCCGACTCTCCCCACACCACCTTACAATCTACTAAGTTCTTACTACTATACAACACTTCAACTACCACTGTACTCTTCCAGAAAACAGCTAACCCTCCACTCAACCCTTCCGGCTCCACCGTATGTACTCTTGCATAACCCAAACTCACTTGTAAATCAACTACGACATTTCTACAATTTTTTGTTTCCATGAGGAACAAGACTTCCGGGAAATGTTTCTTACGCATCTCCAGAAGTCGTTGAATTGTCAGACCTTGAGACCGTCCCAAGCCCTGACAATTCCAAGAGCAGATACTCATTATGGGAGCAGCGATCCCTCACCGGGGATCACCGTATTGTTGCTGCGTTTAGCAGCTGATTGATTCTCAACTCCCTCTTCCTCTTGTTTTCTCTTTTTTTTGCCACCACCGTCAACTCCTGCTTTCATAGCCACCTCATCCAACCCAGTTTCTGTTTTATTGGGCTTCTGGATTCTATTCCTCTTAGGAGGCCTTCTCCTTGGCTTTGGTTTCTTAAGGTTAGTCCCGGA
Source organism: Aurinia saxatilis (assembly GCA_900406295.1). NCBI lineage: Eukaryota > Viridiplantae > Streptophyta > Magnoliopsida > Brassicales > Brassicaceae > Aurinia > Aurinia saxatilis. Next base: position 3,062 of record OVAP01000046.1, on the reverse strand, counting down.
AGAGGTTGCCTCAAAGGCTCCAACTCTATAAACCGTTGGACTATCCTTATGAAACTCTTGCCTTCCAGACATACTTTCAGCCGAGCCAGCAGAATGAACCTGATCTGAGGTTTTTTTCCTTCTTAATGCTTCCCCTACTGAAATGGCTGACCCCATCAATTTGTTTGCATTGATCTTCTGGTCTCCTTCTCTAGCCAATCTCTCTTTGACTTCATAATCAAAAACTCTACCTTTCCCTTTATCAATATCCTTCGTCACTACTGGTAGTGGTTCCAGACTTAGGAGAGACTTCTGTGCCATTGGATCATCTCTCAAATCAAACAAGGACTTTTTAATTCTCTCCTCCCTGACTACCCTTTCATCTCCATTTGCCATTAACAGATATTGACGCATTCCTTCAAGAACCTCCGTTGCTATCCTTGGTCTACCTGAAATGGGATTGTTGCCAACTTGTTGCTCTTCTAGTACTCCAAACAACGGATCATTGGTTTTGATGAGCGGTTCTTGCTTGCCTGAGGACACCCCTTCATCTTTCTGTTGCGTATCCCTTTCCTTAAGCTTCTGACGTAAAGGACAGTTCCCTTGCTCATGAATAAGCCTCTGGCAGGTAAAGCATCTCTTCTGCACCCTTTCATAATGATAGAAAACCCTTGCTCTCCCTCCTTCCGGCAGATTGACTAATTTTGACCGATGCAACGGAGCAGAAACATCTAACTTGATAAGAACTCGAACATAGTCCCTTGGATGTGTCTTCGTCGGGTCTAAGGCTACCACTTTAACCTTCCCAATAATATCCCCGATGAAAGTTATCGTTGGCACCGTGAAGTTGTTCATCGGGATATTACTGATTTGAACCCAAATCATGATTGTGTGTAGAAAATCTGCATGTGGATTCGGGGACCATCTCTCCATAGCTATCCCCCATTCATTATATGTGTGGAACCCCTGGTCCAAAACACCTTCAAGATCTTTTTCGTTTTGGAAGATAAACTGAAATCTTTCCTTTGAAAGGGCGATTCCCCTGCCTCTCTCATAGAGCTTCCATTTCCTTGGTAAATTTAGCACCAGATTCGAAACACTCTGGCTATCTGGGTTGAGTATACTCCCTACCAGACTCAGAGCATTANTTTTTCGTTTTGGAAGATAAACTGAAATCTTTCCTTTGAAAGGGCGATTCCCCTGCCTCTCTCATAGAGCTTCCATTTCCTTGGTAAATTTAGCACCAGATTCGAAACACTCTGGCTATCTGGGTTGAGTATACGCCCTACCAGACTCAGAGCATTAGCTTCGCTTGACGAGAATTGAGGCAGATTCGGTAGATCTACTGGTTCATCATCATCAATGAGTGACATGGCCATCAAAGCCCTATCAATAGCTGCTGACATACCAAAAGCGACCTTCTACAAAGAACTCCGCCGTCAAGAATTTCTGGGAAAGATGAATAAACCCTAGAAATTTGACTGTATAAGCAAAATAGAACGATGAAACAAGATAAGCAATAGAAAGAAGACCCTCTAATTGAAGCAGAAGTGTCTAAGCCCAAAAAAGGGAAGCCCGTATGCGTCGGTGTCTAGTAGTGTTTTACAGATTACAAGTTAGATTCTTTATTTTTTTTATTGTTACTTTCTTACTTTTAAATAAAATTAGTATTGCGATAAAAAAAATAATTCAAATGGTAATTAATCACTCGGATAATAATTTAAAAAAAAATTAATATGAATAATAGTTTTAAAGTCATACAAGTAACAGATGTAGATGGGGTTCATGTTTACCGTAAAAAATCCACAATACAGTTTATTTAGACTCTTGTTCAATCATTTTCAACTTGCGAATAAACGAAAGTTTCATGTAAACATTATATTCTAATATCAACATGAAATTCAATAAAACTAATTTATAATATAGTTTACTTTGATTTATCATCTAACTTGTATATATATTATATAAATAGTAAGTAAAACTATTAATTTTGTACAAAAAGAGAACATCATTTAATTGTCATGTGTATCATATATAAGTATTTGTTGTTCATAGAAAAGAAAAAAAAGAGAGGCTAATTATGTTATCCACGAATTCAAGAAAAATGACTTAAGTGGAGGATGACATGGCAGTCTATGATTGGCTTATATAATAGGCTGATAAGTCCAAGAAGAGTCGGAAAGTGAACATCAATTATGAAATATAATATATTTTTATAATTTGATGAAATGGTATCCTATGCTAAACATTTGTACGTATTTAGACACATACCATCGAAGAAATGACGCGACCCATTGTTTCAGCTTATCTTTTCAGTTTTTTTAATACATTAAATGTTTCATTTTTATGGTTTAACACAAATGAATCTTTACTAAACTACTTGACTCTTGCAGTTCTAAAGGTTAGACACAGAAGTCGAAAAAGTTTCAGTTCTATAATTCCTAAATTTAAGTTACAAGAGAAAAAAGCTACGAATATCCGAATATTCATTTTAAATTAATGCATGGACATTTCGCAAAATACAAAACTCTTTTAATCGTCCGTCCCACACTCTTTCTCTTCTCCTCTCTCCACCTATCACTTTCTTGAATCCAATTCACTTTATAGATTAATATTCTTTCCTTTCACATTTCCAATATAGACGAAGACATACATAACATATCCATGTGACCATGTCTAAGGTTTTTAAGCCCTTAGAAGAAGAAGAGCAGGAATCAAGAAACCAAGAAAAAGAAGAAGAGCAAGAATCAAGAAACCAAGAAGAAGAAGTAGAAGGATCGAAGAATAAAGAATCTTTGTGTACACCAACATCAAGTGAACACAAGATTCCGGAGGTGGAGACATGTCCTCCACCGCCAAGAAAGCGACCGAGGGAGGTTTCTCTGACAAGGAAGAAGAAGTTGTCCAAAGATCTTAAGTTCTTCGAAGCCACCGATGTCGGGAGCCATGAGGTAGAGACTTTCTTTGTTCACAACACGAACCATGTTCGTAAGAAACGAAGAAGTAATAGTGCCTGATGAATCTTGATTTGATTATATGTAGATATAGTACTCTTTGTTTGTTTAATTTAGACATAACTCTCG